>JANHAO010008790.1:0-18942 GCA_026873985.1 Saraca asoca | reverse complement strand
GAGCTTAAATTATATTGTAATGTGCATACTAAATATGTACTCTATGATTCTTTTAAACTGTTGGAAATTAAGATCATATTATATTGTTTTCTTTTTTATCTTAGTTATGGTGTTTGAGATATTTGAAACAAAGACTAAATACTTATTTTAGTTCCCTATTAATTTGGTTTGTATTAAAGAATTATAATATTTTGGCATTCAAATTATTTGATTATATTCAATTTAACAGTTCTATTAGTTAAATGGCAATTAATTTCATAATTTGACAATAATACAGCTGACATGGTTGTGTATTCATGGATGCTTAGAAAGTCAATAACAATTCTGTTACCGATTCTAATGCTAGTGTAATGATAGACAATGGGACGGACTTGATCGAATATAGGGGTGACAATTCGGTTGGGTGTCAAGCATGGTAACCATTTGAATAAGAATAGTAACAATTTAATTAAGTTTAATCTCAATTTAAATAATAATCACATTGAATTAATTCATTTATTAAATTTGTTGATATAAATCAATATACTTTATTTTTTTAATAATTTTATTTAATATAATTTATATTATAAATATATTTATTAAATTTAATTATTTATTATGTTTTATTAAAAATATTTTAATTATTAATTAGATATTTTATTAAATTTTTATTGTCATTTAATTAAAATTTTAATATCATTTTTTATTATATATAATTATTTATAATTTAGTTATTAATTATTTTTAAAATAATAATTATAAAATTTTAGTATAAATTCTTAAACAATTTGGTATATCAATCAATTTAATTTTGAACTAACCTTAATCCGATCATTTTTTATTTGTGTTAAACTAGTTGTTGCCGTTTACAACTTGAACCCATATAAAGCATTTCAAATTCATGTAAAAAATTGCCATCCTTAATTAATGTGATAGAGCATAATTGAATAATTAAAATTTAATTGATATTAAAATTCTTTAAAATATTTGATTGAGCATAAATGATAAATAAAAGATTAAGTTGATATAAACTAAAACGGTAACTATTAAACCAGAGTGACTTTTTTTTTTTTTCCAGAAACAAGCCTAATTGCACTTTTATCAATTTCCAATACTTTTGACAATCACTTATGGCTCAAGTCATGTGTACAAAGTTTAAAAATGGTCGTGAGAAAAGAAAATATAAATAGCATTAATTGAAAACGTTTTGTGTATATCTGTCGTGTACGCATCATGACAAATCGAACAAGAACACATAAATTTTATACATGGACCTATATACTCTTATTCAGTATGTGAGGACAGCATAAACGCTATAACATTACATAATATTTACGACTAGTTGTTTATAGGAAAATATTTTCATGATGGCAATTATTTGATAGGAAAAATATCTCTACTTCAAGCAAACTAGCATTGGATGAATAAAATAATTAGAGTAGTCCAATAATACAAACAATTTAATGTGAAAAAAATCTCAAACTCTAGGAGAAAAATCACAGATAAAAAGATATCCATTGTAATAAAAAGATTACACGATAATGTGTATAAAGGTTCTCAACTATAATCCCATAACTATCTAACCACTATCCCTATATCTCTCCCAAACCTTTATAAGGGTTCCCACATAACCCTTGTAACCACTCATAATATTATCTCTCTAGTACTTCAAACTCATATCCAACACAAATATTTGTAACTCAAAATATTTGCTTGGCTAACAATCTCAATTCCGCTCTAAAGTAAAAAACCTAACGTGAATAAGAAGATAACTCACAATAGGAAACAAACATTAATTGATGATAATTAGAATTTATATTAAACTCAACAATCTCTACCTTGGCACAAATTTCACTATCTTCATCAATATACATGCTTCATCTACTACTAAAAAAGACCATTCATGAGGCGCCAATTATGAAAGCCCATTATCATTGCAATTTCTCCAAAAAGATCTACAACAACGATCTTTGTATCAAGTAGCACTATCTCAATCAAGCATCACAAGCTTTATCAGAGACTATCCACAATCTCTTGATTTGCAAGCACCTCCATCATTTTTGGAAATACCAAACCTTGCCAACACTTGCATGAACCAGATTTTCAAAATGCATAATCTCCTCATGTAGGAACACAAAACCTCACAAACACTTTCATGGACTAAATCTTCAAAACACACATAACAAGTACTCTTCATAGCTAATAGTAATGTCTTTACAAATTTTCTTCTCCAAGCATACACATAGCAGGGGTACTCTCCCTCTTTCTTAGCACCAGTGTCTTTTCCAAATTTTTATCTCCATTATCAAATGTAACTCTTTCACTCTTGTTTGGACTAAAATATCTATCTCGACAATATCATCATTTTCAGTTTTCTCAGGAAATTAGATTTGCTACATTCCATCACCATTCATCATTCTTAACTTGCACTTAGAATCAAACTATCATCATCTTTAATAACATCACCATTCATCCTTCTCACTCTTGTGCAACATTAAACTAGAATTTTCTATCTCAAATTATATCACCTGATGGGAAAATTATCCCCACTTCAAACAAACTAGTATTGAGTGATTAAAATAATTAGAATAGTATAATACCATACAAACAATTTAACGTAAAAAATCCTAAATTCTGAAGAAAAAATTTATGGATGAGAAGAGTATAATAAAAAAAAAAAAATACAAGATAATGTGTGTAAAGGTTCTCAACAATAATCCCACAACTTCTTAACTACTATCCCTGCATCTCTCCCAAACCTCTACAAGGATTCTCACATAACTTCTATAAAAACTCACAATATTATTTCTTTCGTACCACAAACTCATACTCAACATAAATATTTATTGAAAAATATTTGCTTAGTCAATAATCCCAATTCCATTCTAATATAAAAAGTCTTAACATAAATAGGAACATAAATCGCAATAAAAAACTAATATTAACGGATAACAATAAGAGTTCGGGATAAACTCAACGGAATTCAATAGTAATTTTTGGTTGTGTAAGTAGTTATGATACAAAGATAACAAGTAAATGTGAAAATGTGTCGTTCTGCCACTTAGGCATAGCTTGGGGTGGGGAAAAAAGGTGGAGGTGTTATATGCATTGTGAAAACTATTAGAAGAAAAAGAAAATTATTTATAAATTTTAGTTTCCGACACATTAGAAGAAAAAGAAAGCGCACCCTTCACCTTTCATTGGCGTGACAGTAAAAAAATTAATTATTCAATAAAACTTTGTTGAATAAAAAATTGGAGGTTTCTACGACATTACAAGAAGATTTAAAAGCATCACATACTTTTATGTTATGTTTAGTTACATAAAATGAAATAGAAATGGGAGTGGAAATGAGAAAGAAATGGAATAAAATAAAATGATCATTTCGTAATTTTATTTGATTTTATAAAAGATAGAATGAACATTCCATTTCACTTTTATATTTGGTATAACAAAACATGAGAATGGAATAGAAAAAAATAGTTAATTATCATAATATCTTTATAAAAAAAAATAATAAAATATTTATCCAAAAGCAATAAATAACATGGAAGACTTCAAATTTTCAAGTTATATAACATTTCATTCTATTTTTTTGTTCTTCAAGTATGTTAATATCCTTTTCATACTTTTGATTCATATTATATATCAATAAATAAATTTTAATTAATTATTTTTATTTTATATTAAATAATTTTATATAATAAATAATATTTATTTTAGAAATCATATAAAACATCTCATTTTAAAATTACTATTAAAATATAATTATCAAAATATTTTTATAATAAAAGTATTAAAAATAATATTATTTTATTATTTATTAATATATTGGCAATTCTGAAATATATGAAATATGTAAGGAATAAGGGTGTAAAATAGAATGACCTTTTCTATTATTTTTGTGATGGAATGACCATACTTTAGGGAATGGATATTCCTATTCTATTTTACATATTAAACAAACTTTTTATCCATTTTTATTCTCATTCTATTTTACTCCATCTAATTAAACATAACATTATAGTGAGCTAACAGTTCTGGTGAATTAATAAAGTAAAATTAAATTTACTAATTGATCTCCTAAGAAAATTTAATTACTAAATTAGAAAGTCCTCTATCATGCTTCTAACCCTCTTCACGTTACGTCTTTTCCTCTATAATTTATTTAGGACAAACAATTTCACAAAGGTTTCATCGAAAATCAATTATCTTGAAATCCAAAAGTGCAGAAGAATGTAAGAGTTTGTCTTTGTTGAAAATTCGTACTGTTAAATTGTGAGGTTCAGAGAAGTTGTAGCACCAATTTGATTATGGGCCCATGTTTCCTTTTTGGTGTCTCGTTGATTTGCACCCACCATCAAGTAAACAATACATCACACAAGTAAATCCCTCAGCAAAAAAGTTTCATTGCTACGCTGCAATTTAATGAGAGAATTTTGTAAAAAAAAATTGATTTACACAATTACAGTTGAAAGAAATCGTTCCCCGGTGAGTTTGGATGACCAAAAAAAAAAAAAAGGGCAATCTCTATAATTTTTACTTTTGAAATCTTGATAAATTGAAGACATTCAATGAAAAAAAAAAGGAAAAAGAATCAAGTTAATTATTCTCGTTATTTTCTTGAATTAATACTTAATAAGATTTTGTGTGTATTTAGCACACTAAGAAATTTAGCTTTTAACTTCATGACTTGGTCAAATAACTCTTTTTCATATTTTCAAGATATTTTATGCATTAGTCTTTTAGAAACAAAAGATCTCTTTTTCAATTATTTTTTCCTAATTTATCAATCTTCTTTTAATTAATTAATAATCCATGTATTAATTAATTAGAAACCCTCATTTGTAATACTTTTTTTTAATATTATATTATTTTTAATTTTTTTCCACAAAGCTAAATAGAACAAAAAAACTCCACATATTATTATATACTTGGCCTATGCTCATTAATTCAACATAAATAAATAAAAATACGTAAATAAATAAATCAATATATAATATTATAAAATATAAATAATTAAATTTTAAACAATTTTTTTCTTATTTTGAATATCTTGATTGCATTAATATATTTTAGCCTAAAAATAAATATAAATTAATTTACTTTATATATCATCTAATGATATTAACATCAATATACTTGGTTGCATCAATATTTGAATATATTGATTGCATCAATATACTTTGTCTTCAAAATAAATATGAATTAATTTATTTTATATATTATCTAATTATATTAATATGTCTTTTTATGCTCTTTTACATTTATAAACTAGTTCAATACTTAATTTTATCAAACACTTCTGATAAAATAAACTAGCTTATCCGCTTTTAGTTAATAGTTAGTAATTAGTAAAACAGCTAATAATTAGCTTATCAGCTATTAGTTACTTGTGTCAACACATAACCTATAGCATGTTATACTTTGTATTTTGTCTCTCATATCATAGATTTACATAAAAAAAACTAATTATGCAACCATAATAAGCTTAAATGCAACAAAATTCAACTTATGCAAAAGTAAAGATCCAACTTGATCCTACTCATGATAACATCGTTAGAGTTAGAATTATTATACAATTTGAGATTAGATGAATGATTATAATTTTTTACATTTTTAATGTAAACTTTATTTATCAATTCTTATCCTTCATTCCAAGAGATGTATAATATAATACAACATTTTATATGTACAATATTGAAAACCAACAATTTTATACGCTAGATGTGATTGCTATGCAATCTAAATTCAAAGGCCTAAAGTATTTTCTATCTCATGAAAAAAAAAAGGAATGAAACAAAAATTTATGTTTTATTCCAAAATTATAATGAATAATTATGATGTTTTATGTTATTAATATGCATGGAAACTTTAAATAGGAAATAAAATATTCAATATGCCATAATAAATTAAATATGAGAAATAGAGTTCAATAAAAATATGGCAAAGAAATAATACTGTGATGGGAGAGAATGTGACAACAGAGACCTTTGATTCTACGGAGGAGGTCAATCTCTTCTAGTGTAGTAAGAAAAAAATTAAAGTAGAGGGAAGAATTACTCAAGTTTAAAATTAGGCCTAATCACCTATGATGATGAATTGGTAAAAGGGGATGGATCAGGATTTAGGAAAAATTCTAAATCCTATAAGGAGATGTTGATTGGAGGTGACAACTTGAGTGATAACTTGAAAGAGGAGGATGATGACAATTTTGAAAATAAAAGTATCAAAGGAGAAAAGGAAAAGAAAGTGGAGGATTTTAGCAATTTCAGAATTATTTAGGAGATGATGGTGAAAGACCATGCCTTATGTTTATAATTTTACCAGAAGAAGAGAAAAGAATGTGCAAACCTTGGCATAAAACCCTGATTATTAAACTTTTAGGTAGGAAAATTGGGTTTAAGGCAATAGAAACAAACTTGTTCAAGTTCCAGGCTAAGGATTAAATTCTTGAAATAATTGATGTCACAAATGATTATTATTTAGTTAAATTCATTGCCTACTCTTATTATGAATATGCCTTGATTAGGATATCATGGTTGATTTATAATCACTATTTGACAATTCATCAATGGGAACCTAACTTATCCAGAAGAATATGAGATTGAAAAAGTGGTAATATGGATTCGCATATTAGGTTTATCGGTGAGATTGTATGATAGAAAATTTCTCACCTATAAAGTTAGCATGACTTTGAAAGTGGATCCCACAACATTTGAACACTTTAGAGGTAAATAGGCATGCATATGTGTAGAGTTGATTTGTCTAAAGTGTTTTTATTAGAATATTCAATTAAGAGAAAACCTATTACATTGAATATGAGAGCATATGATCTATTTTAAATGTGGTAAATATAGGTATTATGTGGAGGGCTATCCTAAAAAGATTACAATAGTAGTGGATGAGAATAATGAAATGGTAGAGGATCACTTGGAGAAGAGTGCTGCTGAAACAGATCTAAATGAACATTTCATGCATAGAAATTGGATGATTGCTTAGAAATCTAGAAGGCCTCAGAAGAATAAGACCCTTGAAGGTGCTAAATCAGGGTCTTTAAGTTAGCCTCAAGATTTGAAATGTTAGGTGAGGATGAAATTAATATTAATGATATACATAATTTTCAAAAGGTTAATGTAGAGGTGACTATTAAAAATAAGGATAATTTTAGGAGATGTTTCGCATAATCTTGAAAAACACAAAATCAATCCTATCCTAACAAAAACTATTTTCATGTATCCCAATCACAGTCTCAATCTTTCCTTAAAAACTATCTAAATGCATGGCCATCTTGGCCTTAAGCTCATAATAATGCAATTGCAAAACGCCTTACTTTAATTCAAACTTTATTTAACCTTCAAAATGTTCATTTACTCAAAACCAACCAAGAAAATGTGAATCCAAATATCTAGCTTACCCATGTTTCCCTTACACCTAAGTTAAATGATACCTCTCCTAGCATTTTAAAATCGTACCTTAATACTTATAAAGTGGATAATGTCCCATCGAACCCAAAAGTTCCTGATGAAGGTTTCCCTAATTTTAAAGATAGAGGGAATAAAGTAGGCAATGGTGTAACTCATGATGTAGCTCAGATGGAAGGTGATGATTCCACTAGGGTTGTGTATATGGTTGTGCTCTAAGTTTTATATTATACTTTTTCTCTCCAATGATAAAGAACATTTTAATGTGGAATTGTAGAAAGCAGGTCATAAGAATTTTGTTAATCTTGTTAAAATAATCATTAGAGGGTTTTTGCCTTGAAGATTTAGTTTTAATATAGACTAGAATTGCCAGTCAGTGAGGTGATGCCATTCTTAAAGCTTTGGGATATGATATGTGCGAATTAGCTAAAGGTAATGGTATTTCAAGAGGTATCTAGATAGGTTGGAATAGTTCAAAAGTAATAATTAATATTTTAAAATCAAGTTTTCAATTCATTCATGCTAAAATCAAGCTTTCTAATGAGAGAGATTAGCTTTTCTCCGCTATTTATGCTAACCCTACCTCTGATACAAAAAAATTCTGTATAGGGATTTGAACGGGTTGAATTCTTTTATTTCAAATCCTGGCTCCTTACAGGTGATTTCAATAACATAAGAGATCTGACAAAAAAATGGCAGTGCCTCTTTTAATTAAAAAAGAGCTAATATCCTCAATAATAGAATCAATCAAAAAATATAGTTAAAGTTGAGTCGTATGGAGGCAGATTTACTTAAAAGGGTCTTAAAAATGAAGGCTATTCTCATCTTTTGCAAAAGCTTGATAGAGTATTATGTAATGTAAATTGGAAACTAAATCTCATTTTGCTTCTAATTATCACCCTATCATAGTGCAATTACATGATTATGTTGTTGTATAGATGCCTTCGAGATAATTAGTTATAATGGCATAGAAACTATATATCTTAGCATATTTGATAAACATGATATTTTGGTTTGTTTGTCAATTTAGTTTTAATATGTGTGTGTGTGTGTTTTGATATATGAATACTACATTAAATAAAATCCTGGAAATATAATTATGTATAAATTAATTACAATTAGAATTGTAATTATAAGATAATTTAAACATATAATTATATTTCTAAATATCCTTGGTTGTTGAATTATTGAGAAGACAAATTATCATTTATTTATGAGTAAACCAACATATGTCATGTCACCATTTTTAGAGGAATATAGTGATCTCATACAATATAGATATGTTAAGATCTGGACATGACATATAAGTATATATTATGGAACATATGATTGGATTGACTTGTCATGAGAAATAATATAAAATATTATTATGTGTCAATGGACTTCTCATATAAAAAATAGTGCAAGTAATCCATAGACTTGAGATCAATATAATACCTTATGTATGGAGTTATATACTTTGATATTATTCCACACTTCCACTTTTAAAGAGTATCTATGAATAATAGTTGGGTATACTACAAAATATATGAAGGTAGTGATTGATCAAGAAAGAATTCATCCTCCTTGTTAACAAGGAAAAGATATTCAAAAAATATTTTGACACTTGTACAACATAAAAGGAGTTTTATGTACAATTAACTAAGAGATAACACATAGTCAGACATACACCTATAATTAGATATTTAAATTAGGGTTGACATTTGAACTATATCCTAAGTCTAATTTGAATATCGAGGATGAAAGAATTGAATTATACATTAATACCTTGTCATGAAAAGTTTTGATTCCCAAAAATTTATTTCTAACATTTGGGTAATCAACATGCTTTGCTAGAAGCTAACCATGATCTATAGATTTATTTCAACAATTCAAGGGAATTGTGTTTGAATTAAAAGGAGTTTTAATTCAATTAAGTTTGTAGAAGTTTTAAATAAATTCATTGCTAACATACATGAAAACCTAATAGGTCACACATAATATAATCTCTTTGATCCAAAGTTAAAGGAAAAGTTAAAATGTAAAATATCTTGAGTTTAAGTGTTGAATTAGTGAACATCTTGTAAATTTGAAATGATTAATTAAGTATTCTAATATGATTAAAAGTTTTAATTAGTCAATAATTTACAAATTCTAATAGAGATTATAATTATTGAATAGTAACACATGTCTAGTTTTGATATTTGAATATTATAGGAATATTTATATCAACTTTGGAGGAAATCATGAGTGGAAGAATGGTTCCTCATTTAGAATTTCTGTTTTAATTAATTAATTAAAACAATTTGCGAATTATAATTATACAAGAGAGTTTATGAGTTTGAATTTTTAGTAACCTAAGAAAGGGTTTAGGTTATTGGACACAAAAAGAAGGCTATGAAAAGGTTAATGAGTTTGGACTCATTATGACTCAAATAAAGAGTATAGAGTCTTTGGGCTAAAAGGACAGCACACAGGCCTAGAGTATTAATCCTAACCATGTAGCCCAACCACTTGGAGAAGTGAATGACACAAGTAAGGACTAACCTTAACTTGTGTGCCACTCATACTTACTCTTCACTCTTGCTTAAGCTTTAATCTATTATATTTAAAGAGGAAAGAAGCTAACCCTTTGACAACACATCAACACACATAAGTGTGAGACCCTAGCACATGTGTCGTATGCTCAAAACTCTTCCGATATGATCTTTATCTTCTACTTTTTGTATTTAAACACTAAACCCAATTGGGTGAATTTGCAATTTTTTAGATAACTAACACCTCTTAAGCTAAGGAGTTAATTTTCCTGCTTTACCTATTGCTTGAACATTTGTGGAGATTTTGTATTTAATTGTTTTGTGTGGATAGTCATTCATATTGGAGATCAAATCCAAAAGAATTACCTAAAAATAATTCAAAAAGACTTGATCATAAATTTTGTTAGAGGGTTTGCGGAATTGTTTGGAGATCAAATTTGAATTTGAAGATCAGGGGCTCTCAGAATAATTCTAGAAAAGGTACAATTCAAATCATTACTTAAACCTTATTTGAATCATAAAAAACTTTATGAATTAATTTACAAACAACATAATCTAGGTTTAAAGAAAAATTTTAAAATTTCACTATGTATACTTGATATTTTTCATATGATTTTCCTAACATATGTGTAATCTGTAGAGAGAAGATCTTTCAGGTTTGAAGCAACATGGCTTTCTTATACTGATTTTCACAATTTTATCTAGGTTGATTGAAATAAGAATGTTAACATATAGAAGCTATTAATACTCTTACTTTTGCTATTTTAAAATGGAACAAAATAATTTTTGGGCATATTAGAAAAAGAAAGAAGGTATGGTTGATTAGAATAAGGGCGTTTACAGAGCCCAAGAAAAGGGCTTTAATCCATATTTGATTAAATTAGAAGATAAGCTATAAGCTCATTTTTTTCAGTCATTGAAACAAGAAGAAACTATTTGGTTACAAAAATCTAGAGCTATATGGTTAACTAAGGGGGACAAAATACTAGATATTATCACACAAATACAATAATAAGAAGAAACTAGAATAGAGTGAATATTTTGAGAAATGATGCAGCCTAGTGGGTGGATAAAGAGGAGCCTTTAACTAGAATGGTTCTTTTTTCCTTTCAAAATTTATTTATGAAGGATGATATGGTTATGGATTACTTTTCTACTGATATAAGTTATCCAATGTTATCTAGAGACTAAAATGTTGAATTATTGTAATGTTTGACTACTTTTGAGATAAAAAAAAGATTTTTCCAATGGTAGTACTAAAGCTCCTGGTGAGGATGGCTTTCCAGCTTTATTTTATCAAATAAATTAAAGTGTAGTGGGTAGTAGTGTGTGTAAATTGGTAAAAGAAGTATTCAAAGGAAGAAGTGTTGCAGAAATTAATAAAACTCTCATTATGCTTATTCCTAAAACAGAAAATCCTAAATTTGTTAACCAGTTTTAACCTATATCTCTATGTAATATTTTCTATAAATGTGTTACCAAAGTCATAGGCAATAGGTTTAACCCTATGCTATCTTAACTTATCTCCCCTTTTCAAGTTAATTTCATTCCAGGAAGGTGCATTCAAAATAACATCATTATTGCTCAAAAGATGATCAACTCTAAAGGGAAGATGAGAGGAAGGAAGGGATTCTTTGCCATTGAGGTAGAATTGTAGAAAGCCTATGATAAAGCATTTTATCAAGTTAGTCCTAGGGGAAATCCGAATGGATACTTCTTTTAGAGAGCTAATTATAAAGTGTATTACTTTTACTTTTTTAAATGTCTCATGGATGGATAAATGCAAGGTGACCCCCGTTCTACATATATCTTTGTTCTGTACATGGATAAATGATTTCATCTTATTTAAGGTGCAATGGATAAAAAGAAATGCTCTCCTATGAGGGTTGGTAAGAATGGCCTTAATATTTCTCATTTGATGTTTGTTTATGACCTCAAGCTATTGAGATTCAAATAAAAACTATTCTTGAATGCCTTAATACTTTCTATAATTTGTTAGGTCAAAAGGTTAACCACACTAAAACTAACATTTTTTTCTTCGTAAATGTAGAGGAGGATACTGAAAAGAAAATTATGGATTTGTATGGTTTTTTGCTACAGCTAGCTTAGGGATATATTTAAGGATTCCTATTATTCATAAGAGAGTTATCGAAATACATATAATCATATTATTAAGAAAATTCAAGATAAATTAGTAGGATGGAAGATGAAGTGCCTCTTTATGGTTCGTAAAGCAATCATGGCTAAATGATAATCTTTCCCTGTTTATACCGTATAAGTTACTGCCATTCCTATAGGAACTTTGAAGGATATTGAATGATATTAGAGAAATTTCATATGAGATTATGATTTTAATGGCAAAAGATAATGATGGTCACAGATTAAAGATAATAATGGTCACAGATTTTGGGATCTAAAAGATATGAACATTATATGTCCTTTAAAACTAGCTTGGAAACTCTCACTAAATTGTAATGGTCTTTAGGCTGAAGTTATGTATGGCAAGTATGGTAGGGGCTGTAAATGGCTTTATTAGGTTGAACCTAAAAACTCAATCTTTCTTTTTTAGAAGAAATTATGTAAACTATGGCATTTGGTTAGGGAAGGAATTTCTTAGAGTATTGGTGATGGTGCTAATGTGAGATTTTGGTAGGATATGTGGTCGATGGTAATATTCTTGTAGATTATATGATGAATCCTTTATATTTGAATTTGAATTGTAGTTAATAATGTTCTCCATTTAGATAGCAATTGGAACATTAGTTTGCTTACCAAAAGATATTATTTTGAAAATCCATGCTCATTACCCTCGCATCTATGAAGTTGGTCTAATCTCCCTTATTACAATCTAGGCTATTAGGGAAATTTCTGTGTCCAATGCATATGATTTGGTTCATAGGTTAAGCAATAACTATCTTAATAGATTTTGGAATATTGTGTGGATTTGAAAAGGGCCTAAAAGGATTAGACTCTGTATTTGCTAAGTTTGCAATAATATGTTACTTACAAATATAAAAAGAAGTAGGAGAATGCTTGGTAACTCTTTCTGTCATAGCTGTAATAAATACCCTAAGGATACTCTTCTTATTCTTAAGGACTATGTGAGAACTAAAAAACTCTAGATGACTTTGGTAACAGTGAGGAGTAGTGCTGCATTTTTCTCTTCATCTAATCTATATGCTTAGATCATAGATAATTTGACTCATAATTGGAGTAATGTCTCTAATTCCAATTGGCCTTTACTATGGGGTATGGCTATTGAAATGATTTGAAAGTGGAGAAACCTAAAGATTTTTTATAGCCTTTTCAATTTTCCAGCTAAACCTCACATAGTCATTCTTAATTTTATTAGAGACATTATGTAAACTAATTTAATAGTCAATGCATTATTTCCTTAGCCTAATATTGCCACTATCAACATTGTGTAGAAGTCTCCTTTGGAAGGGTGAGTAAAATTTAATATTGATGGTACTTGTAGAGATAGTTTGGGTGTAAAACTTTTATTTGATTTAATTAGTCAAAAGTTTGCTTCTAATTTGAGGGACAAGAACTTGATTTATCCATACATAAAGCTTTTAGTAGAATATTGCCAAGTAGGGATCCATCACTCTTATAGGGAAGCGAATAAATGTGCTAATTAGATGTTTTTGTTTAGTTTTTCTTATGTTTTAGGTTTAACTATCTATAATAAACCTCCTAATAGTTTGTCATTTTTATTATTTGCTGATCTTATTAGAATTTCTACCCCTAAAGTAGTTTGTTAATGAGTTCTTTTCCTTTTTTTTTTTTGGGCTTTTGCTTTTTGTAATCACCAAAAATAAATAAATAAATATGACTACTATGAAATCTAAATTTTTAGGCTCAAAGTATTTATTAAAAGCAAAAAATAGAAAACACATGTTTTATTGGTAAAAAATTTAATTATTTGATAAAAAATTCATTGGGAGAAATATTATCATGCAATCCTAATAAGTTAGAATATAACAAAATTCAACTTGTGCAAAACTAAATATCCAATTTGGTCCAACTAATAATGTCATTATTTTATCATTGTTAGAATTAGAATCATCCTACTATTTGAAATTAGATGAAAGATTATGATTTTTTTATTTTTTATAATATAAATTTTGTCTAACGATTTTTATTCTTCATTTCAAAAAATGTAGAGACATTTTTTATATATTGTGTAGAAAATCTAACAATTTTATATGTTAGACTAGATTAGATTGTTATACAATCCAAAATTCTTGGACCTAAAGTATTTTCTACCCAATTAAAAAAGAAACAAAAGAAAACAAAATATTTATGTTTTATTACAAATTATAACAAATAATTATGATTTATATGTAATAAACAAACATGGAAACTTAAAATAAGAAATGAAAAATTTAATATACCCTAATCAATTAAATATGATTGCTATGCAATTTAAATTTTTCGGCTCAGAGTATTTTTAGTAAATTAGAAACAAAAAAAGTAAACACACTCATCATTAGTACAATGATAAAAATTAATTATCCAATAAAACTTTGTTGGGAAAAAATTATTATGCAATTATAATAACTTTAAATGCAAAAAATTCAACTCATCCAAATTTAAAGTTCCAATATGATCTCACTTATCATCTTATAGTTTTATTATTGTAAGTTAGAATTATCCTACAACTTAAAATTTGATGAATGGCTATGATTTTTTAGTTTTTTTAATATAAATTTTATTTATCAATTCTTGTTATTCATTTTTAAAAATGTATAACATTATGCACCATTATATATAGAATTATAGAAAATTAATTTTATAAAATAGATAAGATTGTCAAGCAATCTATCTTTTAGGCCTAAAGTATTTTCTAGTCAAAGAAAGGAAATAAAATATTTATATTTTTTTTCCAAATTGTAAAATTCTCTAATACGACCTCATTTAACATCTTGAGTTAACGTGATAAAAACCTCATTGACCAACACATAATAATGTCTTAAGTTCACGTGATAAAAACCTCATTGACTAACAAACTATGTGTTCACATTGAAGGTTCTGTGCTGTGTTATTTTGTTGAGTAGATACTATATTCTCTTCTTCTTTATTTTTCCATGCTTCTTCAATAATGCTCCCTCAACCTTATCGCCAGTACTAATAAACTTGTCAGAATTCATTGTTCTTTATTCCCCTGATTACCTAATTCAATTGAATCATTGTTGATTCTTTGTGCCATATATCTTTATTATTCAATCATAAGAGAGTTTTATTGGTTTGCTGATTACATTCATACATTTGATTCTTTATTGTTGTCTAAATTGGTTGTGGCTATAGAGGATTATGTGAGCAACAACAAATGTTATAATTATTCTGATCAAGAGTCCCTTGATGGCTTTGAAAACAAAGACCATAATTTTCAATTGGCCATTATTAAAGGTACTACAACTCAGGTATTTGTTTATGGTTCCTCCCAATTTTTTTTCCCATGAGTGGACATATTGAATCGGAATTTTTCCTATTCTTAACCCCTTAAACTTCACTTTTGTTTTATTCTTTTAGGTAAATTATGGTTTACTCATATGGTTTACCACTTATTTACCCACTTAAAAAGTGACAAGCTACTCAACTATGATTTGCATTGTTGGCATATAGTTAACCATCATAAAAAATTAATTTGTGACAAGATATGTCATCTTCTCCTCAATTTTTCTTTACTTTTTCATACCATTAATATGCCCAAAATTTATAATTCCTATCGATCATTATATATGTTATTTCATTTTTCCTTTGTAAATTGAATTTGCTTTTAGGACAAAGTACCCAATAGAAAAAGTGGTATGAATTACAAAAATTTAGCTTGATTCTATTAATTTTTGGATGGTAATGGGCAATATATTGATAATATAAATCACAAGTGGATAATATGTCAATTTTAAAATTATAAGTGGATAAATGAATAAGGGGTAAATCACAGGTGTGTAAATTGTAATATACCTTACTCTTTTCTTTGATGTGAAAGGTAAAAAAATTTTGTGATGATTTTTAATCCTTTTAATGGTATTGTATATATTTTTGCAAGTGATTTTACTTTCGATTGCTGGTTTTGAAGTTCTAGTCATCGTATCAATTGTTAATTGTTTGGTTATTTTTATGATTGACATTATCTTATTTTTAAAATAAAATTATTTGAGGCAAGAACTTAAAAATTATTTTAACATTTTTTTACTAGCAATGTGAGATTGGGAGTGTGTTTTCTTACACAAACCATACCTAGCTGGTTGTGTGGACTTTTTAAATGTTGAACCTGTGTTAGATCATTGAATTTATGTTAAGTTCTTATTTAGGTGATGAATTTGTTGTAGGAAAAGGGCATAATCAAATGCTTTAGTTTACTAAGAAGTCTTTCTTGTAATAAATATACAACTTTTAGGGTGATTGACTAAAATATAAATATTTTTATATGACTATTGTGTTAAGTTGCCTTCATTACATCCTTTTTCTTGTATTGACAATGTCTTGCTGGATTACCTTGTCATTTGCAAGTGATAACACAAGAATCACTCATGACTGCATAAGTAAAATAAGGAAAATGAGAAAGCAAAAACAACAGAATTGTTATAGTATGTAATAATGTATGGTTTAGATAATATGCATCTTGACTTTTACCAAAATTTGTTTAATACACATTCATGTACAGGGAAGATTTGCATAGAGTAATGGAAATGCTACCTGTCAAAGAGCACCATGCACATACCTTGCTTATTTATTATTGTTCGGATATGGAGTAGTTGTTTGAGGTTTATGAAGGTAAAAGGAAAGCTTTCATGTTTGCTAAAGCTGGTATTATTGTGGATGAATATCGCTAATCTGTCTCCTCGCTTCCTTCTAAAATAATGTGTGAAATCTGCATGGAGGATGTTCCTTATGATAAAGTAATTGTAATACTTGTGAGTCCAATTTTTGTTTATCTTGATCAATGATTATCTAATTTTCTAAAGTATTTCAATGTTAACTGTGACTAAATGATCTGTCGATATATTGATCAAAAGTCTAAATCGACCCTTATTGACAATGCTGTGAATTAGGTTTTGTGTAAGCCTTTTATACACTGTGATTGGATATTAGTTATTAGTTGGGTTGGGATATTATAATTGTAATTATTTGATTTTTGAAGTTGTTTGAGTTGTTAGATAATAAAAAAGGCATTACCATTTTTTTTAAATTAGTTTCCTTATCCTTAATATTATGATATAAAACTAGTCAACCATTAATCTTTAATCTTTTCATATTCATACCATTCTTACAGGTTGGACTAAACATTTTAGTGTCAAGATAAATGAGGGCCAGAGTAAACACATTAGGTGTATGGCATATAGATGCAATGTTATTTGTGATGAAGTTTTTGTGAGAACTCTAGTTAGTAAAAAGCAACATGATATGGCTGAAAAATTTGAACGTTTTCTTCTTGAGTCCTACATTGAAGGCAATAAAAAAGTCAAATGGTGCCCTAGTATTCCTCATTGTGGGAATGCTATACGTGTTGGAGAAGGCAAATTATGTGAGGTAGAATGTTCTTGTGGCTTACAATTTTGTTTCAGTTGTTTGTCAGAAACTCACTCTCCTTATTCATGTTTAATGTAGAAGCTTTGGGCTAAGAAGTGTGAAAATGAATCAGAAAATGTTACCTGGCTGGCTATTAACACAAAACCTTGTCCAAAGTGCCAAAAACCTGTTGAGAAGACTGGTGGTTGCAACTTGGTTAGCTGTATCTGTGGACAAGCATTTTGTAAGTGTTTTGTTTCCTAATCATCTTCTTCCTTCATGCACTATCTAGTTTCTTCTAATTTATCTGGTCATATATGTATTTTCTTCATAATTTATCATTTTTCTTTTTCTATCATAAATGTTTTGTTAAGTTTAATATGGAAATAATATGCTAGTGTTCAAGCTATCTATGACTATCTAAGCTTACATAAATTTATATTTTTCTTATAATTTTTTCCTTTGGATAGCTAGCTATGTGGTGGAGCCACTGGCCAAGAGCATACTTGATTCTGTATAACCAGTCATAGTTGTGGTTGATACAAAAAGCAAGAGAAAAAGTCTAAAAGAGCAAAGTGGGATTTATATCGTTATATGCATTATCATAAGTGTTATAAAGCTCATATAGACACCTTTAAGCTTGAAAGTAAATTGAAAGAGACTGTACAAAGAAAGATTGTTATATCTAAAGAAAGGGATTCTAGGTTCAGATATTACAACAGGGTAAACAATGGACTCTCCAAGCTTTTTAGGTTTAGGTGTGTCCTAGCTTATTCATATCCATTTGCATTTTATATGTTTGGAGATGAGTTATTTAATGTTAAAATGTCAGAAGAGCAAAGGGAAATAAAACAAAACTTATTTGAGGATCTGTAATAGCAGCTTGAGGCAAATGTTGAAAAACTTTCCAAATACTTAGAGAAGCCTTTTGACAAGTTTTTAGATGATAAGGTTATGGAGATAAGGATACAGGTCATCAATCTTTCTACAATTACAGACAATCTTTACCAGAAGATGTGAGTATCCTATCACAAAAGCTTTTGATTGATCTTAGGTTTTTGACATTAATTATTGTGATTTTGTGATGATTAACTCAGGTATGAGTGCATTGAGAATGATTTATGGGGTTCTTTGAAACTTGGAACCCATAAAATTGTTCCATACAAGTCAAAGGGCATAGAGAGGCATCAGAACTTTTAGCTTGTTGGAGTAATAAATCCAATAATACTGGTAAATATTTACAATAGCGTTTTATTTGAAATTTACATGATGGATTAGACTAAACTTTTTCCATTAGCTAGTTTTGATGCTTTTGTCTAAATCATTTTCGAGAGAAAATATGACATTTTGAGTTATTAAATCATTATTTAGATTTGTTATTGCACCACTTGTTTGCCCTTTCTAATGGTTTTGATTTGTCACAGCAAAATTTTTTACCTTTTATCTTGCAAAAAAATAAAATGTAAGTATGTACAATAATATTATATCAGTATTAGTCATTACTA
>JANHAO010008789.1:0-18981 GCA_026873985.1 Saraca asoca | reverse complement strand
GATATTGTCCGCTTTGGCGCTTGGTGTGGATTCGCAGCCCTTTCGCTGGCCACCCTGCCTACCTCACGGTTTTAAAACGTGTCTGTAAGGTAGAGGAGCACCCCCCTTTTAAGCACATCACACATTCACCTCTCAAGCGATGTGGGACTTTACAAAAAGTATAGATGTAGTGCCCACCTACGATACACCGACGCTTCATATGGTAGTCGTGTCTGCGTGTCAAAAACGTTTTCGACACCGACACTCATCGACATCAACATGAAACGTGTCGGAATCGTATCCGTAATTTTAAAAAGTTCAGACACTCGTTCCCTATTTTGACACACATGTCAAGTTTGATTACGGGACTGTATCCGTAATTTTAAAAAGTTCAGGCACGCATTCTCTATTTCAACACACTTGTCAAGTTAGATTTCTAACTTATTATTTGTTATGTCCTGTTATTTAATATTATAAGTACTTATTTTCATTTTAAAAAATAATAATTACTATATATATATATTTACAAATAAATATAATATTTTTTAATATTTATAAATATATTACTATATTTTTATTATTTACGCATATCCCTCACGTGTCGATGTCCTATATTTTTTAAAAATATCATATCTCTTATTCGTGTTCATATTTTCCTGTGTTCGTATTTCGGTCTCTATGCAACGTAGGCGCTCGCAATCCATTCTACCATTAAATATTAGAGTGACAGCTATCCCTGTATATTGCACTGTCAAACACAACAACCGTTTTCATTTAAAACCTACATATGTGCATAGACATGCGTGCATTTGTGCGTTCTACAATTAACGTCTTTGATTATTTCTTTGCCTACACCTCTTGGATTCTATTTCAAACTACACTGTGAATCTGGAAGATTGGATGACAGCCCATCCTTGATCTCAATGGAAATAGTGAGTACAATTATTTACAAACATCTCATTGGTCTTGTTTGTGACGAACTATCAATGAGCTAACTTAACAAATACAGCATCTTTGTAATTGAAATTTGAAAGCTTCTTATCTTTATCCTCATCTAATTTCAAACCCTAAACTCTATCTCTTTTTACTCTCTTCCAATATAAAATCTACAAACTTCAAATGTTAAATTTTGAAATCGTTTGATTCGTAAAAAATTACATAAAAAGTACAATTTTCTAGAAAGTGAAAAATACTTGTGTGTCATGCCCAAACTTCTAGTCATAACTAGTGTAAATATCAATTCTTGATTGATAATCACTAATTTTTAAATTGTATTTATTATTTGTTTCTACTCATACGGATTTTAGTATTTTCCACCCTTATATACTTAAACTTAAATGATTAATAGGGCAAATTTATAGACGAAGAGAGAATCATTAATATATAACATGTTTTAATAATATATAAAGGCACCGCCAATCATGGCGCACGCCCATTTAGACTTTCGTTCAACTAACTCTTAACAAGTTCATAATATACATACACTCCTAAAGGATTTTCTATTGTAATGGTATTTACATCAACAGTAATTTCTATGATATTATCGTCCATCCTTACTTTTCAAAGGTGAGTTAATAGTAATTTCTTAAAAATTTAAAAAAAAAATAATTCACAGGAAAGTGAGTATAGGATTCAGTGAGATAAATGCGTATCTAACTTATGAATTCATCAACATTTAACCCAATACATGTACATCATATCTTCGAAAAATATAACTCATGCCAAAACTATTCAACACATCATAAAGACTTAGGAAATCAAACTCTGAGTAATATCACAATACATTTTAAGTGTCACACCATAAAAAATCATGATTTTTTCATAGCCTCAAGCCATTCTCATCAATCATTATATGTTTAGGTCATAGTACTATATTACTTCCTACCATTTCACAGAATTGTTTTACCATATTAAATCTTCTTTCAGAATTTCTTAGAATAACAGTTATAAATTATACTATTCATAGAGCTTCAAGCCTCAATAACCATATCACATAATCAAGTCATCTTTTATCATATTCTAATGTATTTAAAATAACAATTTCAATAAACAACATAATAAAGAAAAGCAATCTAAACCTTCTTGTTACTCCAATCTAGTCGTAACCCACACAAACCCCACCTTATGCCCCTCTACCATTTTGAACGAGCAGATCCAGGATCTGATTCATTATTTCCTACTATATCCCATCATTCTCAAATCAAGCCTCAAAGAGCTTTAAGATATTCAATTATTCCATTCTCATGATATCTCATCAATTTCATATTAACATATTTCATCATCATTCATAACATTATGTATCATTCCTTGCCATGCATAAGCTTTTCATCATATAATCACTTACAGTATTTGTAATTTCAATAGCAATTATATCATCACATACTTTTCAATATCTCATACACATTATCAAACTTTATATCATAATTTCCATTCATAGTAATTGCATTTCCACAATCACAACCATTCATCACTTCCCATCCCATGTTTCATAGAGAATTTTCAAGTATCTCAAGAGCATGATTTTCATCACATTATCCTCTCATCTATCATTCACATATATTTTATATCATCTTTATCATATATATCACATATTATTGCCATTAGATACCACAGGCCCATCCTTAAAGAATATTCATACTTAAACCTCAATCATAATTATATAGGTCTCATTATCATAACAAGTATCATGATCATTTTCCTATTATCCATGTATTTACCATTATTTCATTATTGTCTTAAACACACATTATCTGTCACACTATCTTTATAATTATTCACATTAATTCCATAACATTTATGTATGAACAATTACTAAGTTAATTAGTATTAACATGGAGATTACTCATTCAAGACTTCTCCTCTGTTTTATGCAACTTAATTGTATCTCATGTATGTTTAAACCTAAAGAAATAGAATAGTTTTTAAAGAGAAAGAAGTTTGAATTGAAAAGAGTGGAAAAATTTTGAAAGTGTAATCAAAATTGTGAGCAGAATCGAGTTTGAAATTCGAGCAGAATCATGATCAAAATCACTGAAGAAATTTGAGTAGAAACGAGGAAATTTAATTGAAAATATGAGTTCGCTCGTTGAATTTTGAAAACTTTCAAGAATTCCAAATTTAAACACGATTCGAATCAAGATTAGAATTGAAAAACAAAATAGGAAATATCGATTTATAAATTTAGTTCCAAATTCGAGTCAAATCATAAGAATAAAAGTGCTAGATTTTCATGTGCATAATCACGGGTTTAGTTCAAAAAGCTGCAATTCGATCACGCAAGCAAATTTTACATGAAAATAGCAGAAAAAAATAAGGGAAGCAACTTTGTATTCAACCTTCTACTAAAAATCTTTATTTCAACATGTTTTGAAAGTTCGAATAAGTTTATTACTTAATTATTTCGACAACAAATTCATTCAACCTCAAATTTGGCTACACAATTACCAAAAACTCATCTTATCTATTTACATCAACTAATCAACAAATCACAAGCAAGAACACATCATAATTCACAAAAAAAGGTAAAGATTACTCACCTTAGTAGCTGGAACAAATATATTAAACAGATCTCACGAAAATCTTCAAAATTCTTCAAAAACACAAAAGAAGAGCTTATTAGCTTTTAGATTTTCGAAGGATTTTTTCTTTTTAACTAATCATATATGATCAAATTATGATTCCATTTAATAGAAACAAGTTATATATAATATATTCAAGCTCTAAAACACCATAAAAATTAGATTGATTCATGAGTTGAATAGTGAAGTAAATAGTGAGATCAGATTTCAAAAATTCATAACTTAACTTTTACTCTATGAATCAACAAGATTTTACTGTCAAAATGAAGAGAATGAGAGAGGAATCAATTGTAAAAATACAAGAAATTTACATGAAAGGATAAAGGATTACCTAAAAAGAGAAGGAGGGCTTGTAGAAAAAGAGAATAAACTTAGAGAAGAAGATGAAAGGTTGCGTGAAGCAACCAGAAATAGGCTTAAAAAGAGTGGGCAACCACCTTTTAAGGGGTAAAAATGGAAAAAGGAATTTGGTTAACTCCCTTTGACTTCTTCCTTAATAAATTTTGTAATTTTTTCTTTCTTGTTTGGTGACTTTGCAATTTCTTCAATTAAAGTTCAAAGTTGACATGCTCACTGATCATCGTCGATCATGAAATTTTGATATAAATTAGTTAAATTAATTATCTATGTAATAACTACAAGTTTACACTCACTGGGCACTTATAACCCTAGTTTTGATCTTTCTAAAGTTTTTTTGAATATTAAATTCTAGAAACACAATTTTTGCTCTATAAGCATTCGAACTGAGAATTTTCACTTTTTGAAGATTCCTATTATTCATTAAATCTTTTTCCACTAATTTTGAACACTTTGTATCCTAAAATTATAGTTTCAAATTCTCAAATTTTCCAAAGTTACTCTTTTTAGATTTTCAAAAAAGTCATTTTGTTATCAAAATTCATTTTGGAAAATTCGAGATGTTACATTAGGTTGTTTTGCTAGCCACTAACTCAAAAAATAGATAAAAGTTCTACTTCCCACAAAGAATAGAAAGTTGCTTACCTAATCTCCCTATGTAAGTTCTATTTCATGTGCTTTTAATAAAAATAAAATATAAAACTATCCTCATACAATTTAAATACTAACAAAAGTATCATTTTAAAAATTTATATAGTATCTTGATAAAGAAGCATAACTTTTTTGTATGACATTTTAGTCATTTTGATAATACTTCCCAGGAAGTTTACAGTTGAATCAAACACTATATGAGAACTTATTTCCTGAGAAATTCTACTTTCTTAGTGCTAACTAAACAACTTTTAGTACTTTCCAGAAAGTTCATATAGGAATTTACTTCCTAAGAAATTTAATTTTCTGTAGGAACTTACTTCCTGTGTGAACCAAATAATTCTTTATCTATTCTTTCTCCAAACTATTGATTTTAAAGCTATCTCTTTTCTCAGTTGAACAACCCGTCAAATGTTTCCAAAATAGAAAGATTGAAACTCTATCCATACGTATGGTAGCATAAATTTTTCATCTTCTATACTCCATCGCTCTTTGATTATCCTTTTTACGGAAAAATTTTGATCATGTATTTGTTTTTAGAGTTTAACTGAATATTGGTGTGAAGCAAGCAAGCGGGCATGTGGATTCTGAAAGTGAAAGATTGGTTACTTAAGAAGAAGAAGGAGAGTTCAGATGCACTCTATGGACCATCCTCACTTGTGGTTTAGCTCAATTCATCCAACTTCAAATGCAAGGTAAAATAAAATTTAGAATTTTCTTCTCTTTGTCTATTTTAAAGCTTTTTTGTCGTCTACCCATTTCGTGATCAACGATATTTTCTATTTTGGTTTTCAATCGGATGATGCAAAACGCAAAATTTACATTGGGTCAAATGAATTTTATCTAGGTATTGCTTATTATTCTTATTGAAATTGTGTTTGCTTTTCTATTATCAAATGAAATAATGTTCGATTCTGTCGCGCAATGCCCTTGTTTTTAAAGCAATATCTTAGTAAAAAAAATTTATTGGTGTTCAAATTATAGATCTATTATAAGAGAAAATAAAAAGACCATGTTCATAAATTTGATGTTTTTAAAATTTTATTTTTGATGCCTTTGTTTTACCATCCATAAGTCTAGTAGCTTGAATTTTCCATCTTCTATCCCCAATCCACCCTCAAAATTTGCGGTTCTTTATATCAGTAAAACATCAAACGGTATCACTAAAGCCCCACTTTTGTGTAATAAGTGAGGTCCCAGATATCCTCAACAAGCAAAGAGCAACAAAAGAGTCAAAGCTCCTTGCATTAGCAACAACCTAAATTTGGCAAATAGTTTATTGCTTGGAACATATAAAAATGAGTTTGAATGCCTTTTTTCATTACAAATATGCGTTTTTAAAATATATAGACTAAAATACATCAAACTCTTTTTTTTATTTTGAGTCATATGCATATAATCCCATGATCTTTAAAAAAGTGCATCTAACCTCCTTATATTTTAAGTTATGTGTATTTTACCCACTTTCATATGTTTTTTTTATATATATGTATAATAAAATATAAGTATTACATAATCACTACAAATCATTATTTTCTTTGAAAAATATCAAAAAATTAAATCTAATTTTTAGAGAAAGAAAATGAATATTTAAGTTTTGAAAAAGAAAAAATATATAAAAATAAATTTAATTTTTTAAGAGAGAAAATGACGTCTCTTCATATTTTACTTTGTGTGCACCCTAAAATTTTAATATTAGATTAAAATTTAAAATAATGAATTATTTTTCAATTTTTAAAATAAAATGAAGGTTTTTTTAATCCTATGGTAACTATATAAGTATTTTATCAAGCTTATAGATGGAAAATATAAGTATATGGATAAATTAAAATATAAGAAGGTAGGATACACCTTTTTAAAAATTAGGGATTATATGCAAATTATCTAAAATAAATATTTTAACCAAATTTATATGACATAGACCCCAAAAAAACCTCTTCTAAGGATTTTTCTCCAAGAAAAAGTAGACGCAATCCAAGCTGTAGACCAATGCAACATTGATGTCATACTTCTTAAGTCAATCTATAATGGAAATCCAAAGATGAATATATACATCTTTTTTTTATGACTTTATGTCACGATTCAAAAACTCTGGTCATGACTAGTGCAAACATCTTTCCTCATTTGAATTTTCACCAGCCTTTATTATTTATTCTTGTTATAATCATCTTAATATTTTCTTAGTGAAAATCATTTGAATCTCGTTAACTAACTAAATTATAGCAAACTCAAGAAAGATAAGGATGCTTATAGAAAATATATACATATATTATATAATTTACACGGGCATCGCTCAACAGGTCAATACCAATATTACCAGATTGTATCAAATTCCTACAAATTGTTCATAGACAAAATATTGTCAACCTTCCCTAAAAACATAAGAACCATCCCAAACTACTTTATGTACTTCTCAAACAAGATATTTAAAAGAAGTTAGATTAACCTATGTCTTACTATAACATCAAAAGCATAGGTTAACCTAACTAGACCTTGTGACCATTCTAATTACAAGTTTTTCAAAAAGGGTCAACAAAATTGTTTTCATCTGGATGGTAAACCTTTATGGTTCAAACCATTCTAGGGTCATCATCATGAGTACATTGGGTAGTTCCAGTGAAATGATCTTGATATCATGAAGAATTTCGCATCTTGCCAAATTCAGCACACTTATCAATCACCAATGATCATGAAATTTTAGTACAAATTAATTAAATTAAATAGCTTTGTAACGGCTTTAATTTCATGCTCATCCGACATTTATAACCCTAGTTTTGATATTCCCAAAGTTTTTTGGAAATTTAATTTTAACAATATGAATTTTGTTCCTTAAAATTCACAACAAGAATTTGATCTTTAAAATATTTCTAAAATTTCATATGGTCTATTTCTACTATATTCGAGTCTCTTATGACTTTAAATCTATAATTTTGAATTCCTCAAAATTTTTAATTTTTCTATTTTGTTACCAAAATTGATTTTAATAAATTCAAGGTTGTTGACAGTGAAATTTAGTTTTAACTAAATCTCAATCAATAGGAATGGTTCTATGATCCCTCAAGCTATAAACTAGTTGTATATGCAATAAGTAGAAGCAAAGAATAAGAAAAAGAGGAAGAACAACAAGAACACAAGATTTTTTAATGTAATTCAGCTAAAGCTAGTTTAGCCCCTACGTCTACAATAATATATTTCTAGGTTTGTGATTACAAAGCTTTGTATTTCTATTTTGAAAGAGTTTTTGCCTCTTTTCTTCTCCCCCTCTCCAGATTTGTTCGAATCCCCTTTTACAATGGACTTTCTCTCTATTTATAGAAGCAAGGGAGGCTACAAAAGTAATTTCTTGAATTGTACATATGTTACATTAGATAATAAATGTATACAGACAACTTGAACTCTACAAGTTGATGTGTGCAGGTGGGTGACTACTTTTAGGGGCTGTTTGTCGATTAGGAATGTGTGCCCCTACTACTAATTGGACTTGTGCCATACTTCAAGCTAGAGGTCGCTCACTTGGCAAACTGGACTTGGCTATACAACCTACGACCATGCAGGTTAGCCTCACTCTCATGCTCGTGGCATGTGTTCTGGAAGTGGCTCACTCCCTCAATGATCTAGGGCTTGACTCGTTAGTAAGCTGAGGCTGTTGCCTTGGCCTTGCACTTTGGCGAGTTGAGCTTCTAGACCTGCTGAACTTGCTTGCTGGGCGTTTGTGAGCCCACCTCACTAAAACTGAAAATTACCTATAACATTAGTCCCCCAGCTCGTAGCTCACTTTACGAACTAAGAGCTAAAACTTGCTGGCAAAAGTCTACATTTACATTCTGTTATGCCAGCTCATCTTGTTGAGTGAGGTCTCTTCTATAAACTTTTACAGTTTTCTTATTCATCTAAGTATTCCATAATTGAAATGCTCAATAGATTGCAATGAGTGACCAAGAGGTTAGCATGAATAGGTTCCTACAAATCAAAATCAAATAGTCATTAGACACCGTTAGTGCTCGGTGGGTCAATCAACTATGATAAGTAGATGTGATAAATAATCAAGTATTGAGAAGGCTATGTGCATATGGTGTCTTAGAAAGTTAGTCATATGCATAACAAGCAGAAGAGAGTGCGTGCATATGGTGCCTTAGAAAGTTAGTCATATGCACGAGATCACATGCATACGGTGCCTCAGAAAGTTAGTCATATGCATAAGGGAAGAGATTGCATGCATATGATGCCTCAGAAAGTTGGTTATATGCATAGTGAGTAGGAGAGGGTGCATGCATATGGTGCTTTAGAAAGTTGATCATATGCACAAGATCACATGCATACGATGCCTTAAAGAGTTGGTCGTATGCATAAGGGAAGAGGTCGTATGCATATGGTGCCTCAAAAAGTTGGTCATATACATAGTGAGTAGGGGGATCGCATACATACAGTGCCTTAGAAAGTTGGTCATATGTATGCTAAGTTTGAGACAAAATTCATCGTTGAAAATTCTTAAATTAGCAAACAAATATTTGAGGTATTTTCATAAAGTTTACTTAACAATAACAAGGAAATTGAACATAGCTTTGTATTGTGATCACCTCCCTTTGGCCGGGAGCCTGCTGGGACTAATGGGATCACCATTCTGCAAGTCGCACCACATAATCTTTTAGATAACCTCTCTTGATTAGATCCTCTATTGTGTCTCTGAAAGCCCAATAGTTTAAAGTAGCATGCCATGATCTCATCGTGATAAGCATAAAACTTGCTCGAGTCTCTACGACAGTGGGGACTCCTTGTAGGGTTAGGCGTCCTGAAGTCCTCTTTATCCTTTTCTGCTATGAATATCCTATCTTGAGAGTTCGATAGGACACTATAGCTTTCATAGCAACTGGAGTATAAGCTCACGAGATCCTAGCCCTCTTCATGAGCTAGAAAAGCTGGCTGAGTTAACTCACTGGGGCATTCCCTTGGGCATAATGGCTTTAGCTTGCCTTTGCGCTCCCTGGGTTTGTACTTATAGCAATACTTTTATCACGTTGGCCAACTTATCCATTGTATTCTCTAATGCATGCTCACATTGGTGCGATGCTTGCACTTTATCAGCCTCAAGGACAACAACAGTAGGTTGGTGATGAGTTGCCAGGGGGAAGCTGATGACAATTCCTGTAGTGGAAATGTCTGCCAACTAGATCACTAGAATGTTTAGGTTTCCAATGGCTTTTCTTCTAGCCATCATAGTCGAACAGAAAATTAAATGGAGTACAGATAAGGCCCTCCTTCTAGCACCAAAATGTTGATGATGATTTTTGGTTCACCTAGATTTCGTCAACTGAGTGTGGTTCTTGATACCTCAAATTGTAAACTGGTTGTATATGCAATAAATAGAAGCAGAGAGCAAGAAAAAGAGAAAAAATAGCAAGAACACAAGATTTTTTAATGTGGTTCGGCTAAAGCTAGTTTGGCCTCTATGTTCATGGTAATGTATTTCTAGGTTTGTGATTGCAAAGCTTTGTATTTCTATTTTGGCAGAGTTTCTGCCTTTCTTCTTCTCCCCCTCTTCGGATCTGTTCAAATCCCCCTTTACAATGGACTTTCTTCCTATTTATAGAAGTAAAGGAGGCTACAAAGATAATTTTCTGAATTATACATTTGTTACATCAAATAATAAATATATACAGACAACTTGGACTCTACGTGTTGATATGTGCAGGTAGGTGACTGCTTTTGGGGGCTAGTTTGTCGGTTAGGAATACGTGCCCCTGACTACTAATTGGACTTATGCCATACTTCAAGTTGCAGGTCGCTCACTTGGTGAACTGGACTTGCACTGTACAACCTGTAGCTATACAGGTTGACCTCACTCTTGGGCTCATGGCTTGCATTCTAGAAGTGGCTCGCTCCCCCAATGATCTGGGTTTTAACTCGCTAGCAAGCTAAGGCTATTGCCTTGGCCCTGCGCTTTGGTGGACTGAGCTTCTGGACCTGTTGAACTTGCTTGCTAGGCTTTTGTGAGCCCACCTCGCTGAAACCAGAAATTACCCATAACAAGGGTATTACACCTTAACATAAGATTCTTAGTTGGTATATGAGGCATACCTTTATCATTACAAATAAGAGAATAATGAATTAGCACCTAAATTAGCACCTTAATATTATTTATTTTGTAGATTATAAAGTGGTTGAAAGTTTATGATTCTCAAATGACTTTAGGTAGGGAGATATATATTGGTTAAAAAAAAAAAAAAAAGAGGAGCACATGCACTTTACCTATCTAAGGTTTCTTTTTGGGATAAACTATCTACATGAAGTTTAAAATTAGACATTTCAACCCTATAAACTGTTTTGAAAAGTGAAAAGGTTAAGTAGGACATTAAGGTAAATTTAAAAAATAGATTAAAAAAGTACATATGTTGTTTTGCTTCTTATCAATTTACTTTCTTTAACCTGTATTTTACTTTTATATCAAAAGTTTTTTGCACTAAAAATTGATGTCTCTTATTTTATTATTATCTAAATTTATTCATTTACATTTAATTTATATTCTTAATCCTAACTTATATTTTCAATAGTATAAATGCAAAAAGTCCCATTCAACTTTTAGGCAATTGGATTATATCACTATCAATTTCCAAAATTTAGAATACAAGTCTTAAACTATATAAAACTTATAATAATCACCATTGTTTACATAATTAAATGTTTTATTTAATTAAATAATTTTTTTCATGAAATTCTTAAATAAGCATCATAATATTATTGGCAACCATTTTTTTCTACATTATGTAATTAATAAAAATTAAATTAGATATATAAAATTTTAATTAAAAACATGAAAATGAGTTTGAAATTATATGTAAAAATGACATAATAAATTATCAAAAAATAATATTGTAATTTTTTTAAAAGAAGTTAATGAAAAATTACTTGACTAAATAAAATAGTTAATTAAACAAATAATGAGCGTAAATTCTAATTTTTTTTATAGTTTAATGTTTTAATTTCAAGTTTACAAAATTAGTGAGGATTAAATTCAACCACCCCAAAGTGAAAAGGAATTTTTTTATGTTTCTCCATTTTAAATATTAACCCTATCTAATGTTAGTATTAAACATATCAATTATATATTAAATTTTTTCTAAATTAGTATTTTAATATAAAAATATTAGTACACTTTTATATTAGTATAATTTTTTATTTATACATTATTTCTAATTATTTTGAATATTTAAGATTAAAATAATTTATATAAATAATTATAATAAAATTTAATTTATCACATACTAATGTAAATAGAATTAAGGAAAAAATACACTTTTGCTCCTAAAATTTGCATTTTAGACAAATTATCCCCTAAAGCTTGTGTTTGGGATAAACTACTTCTTTTCTATTAAACTTAATGTCCAATTTAACTATCTTACTTTTTGAAATAGTTCATGGAGATGAAATATCTAATTTTAAACTTCAAAAGATTAATTTGTCCTATACATAAACTTTAGGAGGTAAAATATATTTTTCCCTAAAATAAATTTTACATCTGCTGCAATTTTTTGAAAATTAGACCAAATAGTTCGATCGATTTAACTACTAACTGTTATGTTATTCTATTCAAGTTGACCCAAAAAACTGTTTTAATATTAAATTGGTACGAATCGAGAAAAATCAACAAATTGGTCTAGTTTTTAAAAATCAATTAGAATTTTTTTTATTTTAGACTTCTTTTTTTTATTGGTCCAACAAGCTTACATGTTACAAAAAACTAACAAAAGAAGAAATTTAACACTTAATTAACTAAAAAGCATTATTTTGCATAATTTCTTTTAAGGGTTTATTTATATGAGTTCATAATTTGTAAGTTAGTTATCATTTAATTTTTTTAATAAATTTATATAAATCTATATTTATATCAGTATCTGATTTGATCATTGATTTAATCGGTTGGATCAATCTATAATATCTCAAATTTTCTAAAAATTTATTTCAATAATAAAAGGGTTTTGCAGGAATTTTTTAGCACTTTGAAATTGTAAATATTGTGCTATGAGAAGTCTGGATATACTAGAAATAGATTATATGAATTTTAGAAATTTTTAAGTAATCAAAATTTTCATCATGGGTGCTTAGAAAATAACATTTGTGTTTTCGATATTTAAATTTCTGGAAAACTTTAAAAAAATCGAAACTAGAACTATGGAGGCTCATTGAGTGGAAAATTATAGTTGTTATAAAAGTAATTAATTTAACTAATTTATATTAAAATTTTATGGCCGTTAGCGATCAATAAGTACATCAAATTTAGACTTAAAGTTGAGGATAAAATTGAGAAAAATTACTAAGGGAAAAGTCAAAAACTTGGAGCTTCTGTCTCTATATCTTTCTTTCTCTCTCTTCAAATAAGCATTCCTCTCTTCATGTTAATTTCTCAAATTTTTATTGTTATTCCTCTCTTCTTTCTTTTCAATTTGATAACAAAATCACATTGATCCAACAAAAAATTTTTGAGTTACAAATTTTTGAATCTATTATGTCTAGTTTATTTCTATATAATAGAACTATAATCTAATAGTGTATAATTAGTTGATCAAAGAAATCCTTAAAAAAAAATATAAAAGGATCATATGCTCTTCTTTCTTATTTTTGAATAGTGTTAAAGATCTTTCTAAGATTTGTCTTGATTGCTTTTTCCAATTCTTAAGCTGAGTGATTTTTACCTTTCTTATAAATTATGGTATAATTATATGATTGTAGTTTACTAAATGTTAGCATATGTTGAAGGAAATGGGTATTTGGAATGGTATAGAAATGTCTTAGTACGAATGGGCTTATTATTATAATGGTTAGTTTCTTGGTGAAAATGTTAAGTTTTGTGCTTGTTTAAGTTCTCAAAATATGCTATATTGAATTCTTATCACTTGGTGTAAGTTTGTATGTGTTTTCGCCTATTTTTCTACTAGCTTTCATTTTCCAGAAATCATAATTCAACTCACTGTTTTTACCTTGAACCTGCGATCATGCTCGCAGCTACAAAGCAATATTGTGACTTCAAACCTTGAAATTCAAATCAAAATTTTAGTTGTTTTTCTTATAATTCAAATCGACCTTTCATAATTCTGCTTCCTTGATTTTAATCGTAATCCTAATCACGTATAAATTTGGACTTTCAAAAGTTTGTAGATTTTGGTGAGTAGACTTACATTTTAAACTATTTTTTTTAAGTCAAATCAAACCTTTCTTATTTGAGCCCTGTGATTCTACTCAAATTTCAAGTCTGATCTTGCTCTCGATTCTGATCGCTTATCCAGAAACTTTTATTCTTTTAGGTTGAGCTCACTTTTCTCTCTCTTAGACATCTTTCATCTCTTTGGTCTAATTTTATATCCATTCTAGTTAATTGAAGTAAGCATTTAAGAATCCAACATGAGTAACTTACAAACCAATATCAATAAATTTAATAATTGTTTATACATTGGTATCATGATAATGTGGTAAACAATGTATGGCTATGAATATAATAGAATGCAATTCCTATGATTGAGATTGAGATTGAATGTGAATGTGTGGCATAATTATTGTGAATGATGATGTTGTCTAAAGTTAAGAATTTCCCTATAAGACATAGGATGACAAGCGATATATGATATATGCTATACGAGATATGGTACATGTTTGGTGATAATGATGAAATGTGAATGATGTGATTAGATAGGGAGAATGAACTGGATCCCGAAGCTACACGTTCTGAAATGGTGTGAGGGATAAGGCAGAACCAAGAATGATAAAGCTGGGATTGTGCAGGACAAGATTAGACCAGAGGAACAAGGAGATTCATGATTATTGTTATTCATATATTACTTGCTTGAATTGTTACTCTAAGAAAATTGAAATATGATTTATTGCAGCTTAATCATATGATGATACTAATGAAGGCTTAAGGCTATGAGAATCCATGACTTGTTATAGTGTATTATGGATAATGTGAATTAACGTTATGTAGAGGCGAGTCTCTGAAACTTTATGATTTGTTATGAAATTGGGATTAAAAATTGATCATATGGCTTTGTGGTATATACATACATGTGTTGTTAAATATTGGAAAATTCATAAGTTTGGTACTAATTATTTCACTTAGCCCCAAATTCATTCTTTTGTAGATTATTGTTTTTTAGATTCTCCAAACATTGATGTTAATCCTTCTCCAAAAAAATAAGAATGAATACTAATCATATGAAAATTACATTTGACACTTTTTCTACCACTGTTACGAGTCTATTAAGAGTCTATGAAAGTAGGATCTACTATATTGTCATTTTGAATTTAGTGGATTGCAAAGTACTACATGAAACAGAGATCATACCGATGGAACCATCAAATGTCCTTCTTATGATGGCTTTAAGATGGCTTGACCCTTAGAGGTCTACCATCAAACCATGTATTTTGCTATCTTTGGGTTTTTTTATTTTTTAAACTAGTAAATAGAAGGTCAAAGGACTTAGTTATATTAACCTATGCTTTTGGACTCATGATAAGATATTGGTTAATCTAACTTTTAATTGCCTTACCTTGGAAAGAACATAGGGTGATATGGAAGTGACTCTTATATTAGGTGGATGTTAGATAGTTTTTTTAAAAAACTTATAGTAAACTTCTAAACAATGTTTAACCTGACATGTACTTGTTAGGCAATGACATTGTAAATTATAAAATATGTTCATATTTCAAATTATACCACTTTATATCATAGGCTTTTAATATCTCAAAGCAATAAATTAGAATTGTGTAAATATGACTAGTAATAATGAAATAAGTATAAATAGTAACAAATAATAGAAATAGACTAAGACTAGTGACTATCAATAAAGGATTGATATATATATATATATATATATATATGTTGGTCATTACCAAAAAATTAGGTTGTGATACAATCAAACTATAATCTAATGACTTTTTTGATTCACTATCATCTATTAATTTTAAAACATTATCCTATTGATGATTTGCTTGCCATAATTGATAACCTTTTTCCCTTTCTTTTAATAGTTTACTTTTGAAGAAAATTCGACTAAAGATTTTATTAGATGTTCACTTTTAATAGCATCATTTTCATAATTAATATAATTATGTGACAAATGTCAAGGACATTTAATTAATTTCTAATAAAGTCATATCACATTGAAGGATGTGAATATCTAAATTTATCAGAGAAATGGATAGAATAAGTTTAGAATAAATAGCATACAATTTTTCATTTTAAATTTTTTTATTGAGATCCTCTATTTTTAACATGAAAAAAGTTTCTTCGAGAAATTTAGGACATCCAAATCCCACTTTATATAATTATATTCATGCTTTTCGGAAAACAAGAAAAGATTTCTCAACAAGAATTGAAAGATGATTGTCAATTGATTTAATAGCTAAAATTATAAATGTGAGAACTGTTTTTATATATTTACAATTTTCTGTCATAATTTTTGGCCAATTGATTACATAATATAAATTAAGAGATTCATGTTTCTTTATACATATTCGAAAGAAGGGGGAAAATTGTAATAACGATGAGCCTTTTTGGGGCCAAAATAAACCACGTGTTTTGGTGTCTCTTTACTTCGTAGTGCCGATGTGGCTCAGTCCACGAAGCCGCTGAGCAGGAAGATGGAGTGAAACGGTGCGCTTCAATGTTGAGCGGCTTGTCACAAATTCAAATTCCCAAACAGTGTTCGTTTTTAGTTTTGGAATCTCAACAATTGAGGATCGAAGCCACACCGTTATGGGTTCGCAAAATCAACAGAAAGAAGATAATCAGAAGAGGCAATGGTCACTGCAAGACTTCGAGATCGGTAAACCCCTCGGAAAAGGCAAATTCGGTAGAGTCTACGTTGCCAGAGAAATTAAGGTATTTGATTTCACCTCCCCCTTTTCCTCTTTTCTGTTTGGCTTCACAGAATCTAAGTGTCCGAGAAAATACTGGCGGTCAAATTTCACTTAAAATGTTAGAAACAAAGTTGAATTTACTTGGCCTGAAATTTGTGATAACTGAGGCTCAGTATTGATTTTTCCATACCTTCATTTTTTCTTAGGGTAAATTACAACTTACCACCTGTGGTTTACCACTTGTTCACTTTACCCACCAGTTGTTTGAAGCGGCAATTTATCCACACTGGTTTGCACCGTTAGCATATTGCCTGCTACCATCCAAAAATGAACAGAATTAGCAATTTTAAGGCTGTCTTGTAATTCAGCGGCAAGCTTCTTCCGCAATGCCCCCAGTTCTTCCCCTGTATCACATATTTAAGCAGAAGCTTGCCTGCCCAACAAAGCTGCACCTTCCATGCTGTCTATGTAGTCCTAAAAACATTAAATCTTTTAGCCTATTCTGTATTTATAAAGTATATCACTATAAAAATCACATATATGAATAATATATGCCAGCTATGTCAATGGAATTTATAGATAGCTCCTCTGCTACGAAACTTGATATAACATTGGTAATAGGCAGACAACACTTTAGAGATGTGACAATTATAAGAGTTTTTTAATTTTTTTTTTATAGAAAAAGATATAAGAGTTTATTAATTAATTGGCACTGACTGCCAAGTATGAAACAGTTGATTCTGTTCAATCAAATATAGTAGAGAGCAATTTCTTGTTTCAGTGAAATCTTATTCAGGGGTCTAAATAGCCCATGAACCAGGAAAGTTAACTGCTTTGTATAGGAACCAGCAAGAAAGAAATTTGGCACTGGGGTTTTCTGATCGGATCTGAATGGATCTTTACCAGATGCCTCACAGTACATATATTGCCCAATTTTGACAACAGATGACCAAGTCACTTCTAAACCTTGAGATGATGGGAACAATGCTTAAAACTGCTAAAGATTGAAGAGAGTAAGAGTACAAAATTGAACTTGTATGAGATGATCGTGGAAATCATAGAGATTTCTATTTCGATGTGATCCCAACAATCCAGGTGTCCATCAAATTAAAATGGCAAATTCGAATAAGACTCCACTGATACAAAAGAATAATTACTTCCAGTAGAAAAATTAGAACTGATATTCCCAGACTACTCCATATAAGCAGGTAGTGGACGATACTAGAAGCTGAATTTAAATCCTAGACCCAACCTCAGGAACTCTATGGCCTTAAGCCCCAATACATGATTGTTGGCATAAATCATGCATGCCAATATAACAGCTCAACTCAAAACCCCAAAAGAAAAAAACTCCAGGTGCAGGAAGCATGGGTGTAGTTCCTTCTGTTAACATAAACTTTTTGACTTCACTACATACCATATTGAAAACTAAAAGATCATCAAAGTTGGATGCTGAAAGTATTATTTTGAATCCACCTGTTTTGATGCTCTTGCAATGATTTCATCATCTGGTAAAGGCGTATATGGATCACCTGGTGTCAGAACACATCTGCAGAATGGAAATAAAATTACTGATTTAAAAGGTCTGTGCACAATCAAATACAAAAGGCTAAAGCACAACATGACATAAGGGCAAATTTTAATCCCATCTGAAGTCAGGCTTGGTAAGAGAAAGTTTCTACTGAAGGTTAAAAAACTTATTATTGACCAGTGACCATATGAAAAGTACTTTTCGAAAGTTGTAAATCATTATCAACGTAAAACACACACACACACACACACACACACACATATATATATATGTGTTGTATATGTGATGCAGGGGAAGAACTGGAAGAAGCTTGATGCTGAATTACACTATGAAATGTTGGTTTCTTCAAAGCTTAGAAAGCAAATCAAATTTCCTGTCAGCCTTTTTTTTTTCTGTTAAATTGATAGAGAAGATGACATGTGCTTGTCAGCGCAAACCACTAGGGGTAACTTGCCACTTTTTAAATTACAGGTGTGTAAAGTGAACAAGTGGTAAACCACTGGTGGATAAGTTATAATTTACCTTTTCTTCTTATTTTCACCATGTCAGAGTTTTCATCGTTGGAGAGGTATTTGTTTGTTGTTAGTTCAATGGTGTATAAAGGTATTCATGCAAAAGTCTCTGTTGGATATTTTTGTAGAGAAATGGTACTAGTTAATTTCCTGACGGCTAAAAGGGTGCTCTAATTTATTCGTGTTTTTCTGTTTAGGTTTAATTTTTCGCTTAAAATATATATATATATATATATATATATTTTGGCATTTATGTCAAATTAATTTCCGAGTTGGATTGGCTATTCATGATGTTTTCAAATTATGCTTTTATTTCCAGAGCAAATATATTGTGGCATTGAAGATTATCTTTAAGGAACAACTTGAAAAGTACAGAATTCATCATCAGCTTAGGAGAGAGATGGAGATTCAAACCAGTCTTAACCACCCAAATATTCTGCGTCTCTATGGCTGGTTCCATGATGCTGAACGTGTTTTCTTGATACTTGAATATGCTCATAATGGTGAGCTTTACAAGGAGCTCAGA
>JANHAO010008788.1:0-18962 GCA_026873985.1 Saraca asoca | reverse complement strand
AGCTACAGTTATATTACATCAAATAAATAAGGGAGACAGTGACAAGACTGTAAATCGGCTACTGCAGGAGGTGGTCTATAAGGTAAACCCTCCAGGCTGGCCGTAAATGTGCTTTTGTCAGCATCAGTGGTCGTTGCTCGTTTGTTGCCAACGCGACTCAGCGTTTGTACCGGGTACGGTGAGCGAGAGAGCTAGACGTCGCTTGGTCGGGTTTGAGCAGAGAGGTCGATCATTCGCTGAGTCGACCTTTGTGGAGACTGGCTCAGTTGTTCGCTGTGAGCCGCTAAGTTGCTTTCTAGCGGGCCCTTCGTTGATGGGTTGCGTATCAAACGATTGCGAGTTCTGCGACCGTTTTCTACATATAACATATATATATTTATAAATAAGCATAATATTTTTTAATATTTACAAATGTACCTCTATATTTTTATTATTTATGCGTATCCCCCAAGTGTCGGTGTCCTATATTTTTTGAAAATACAGTATCCCCGTGTCCGTGTCTGCGTTTCCCCGTGTCCGCATGTCGGTGTCCGCGCAACATAGGTTGCCACAAATATTATATTTTTAGTGATAATATAAATATGTTTACACTACAAAGGCTATAATGACACTGTTGGTTATTACAAATATGATCTTTTTAGTGACGACATAAATATGTGATTAGTGAAAAAAGTTTTAATAACAATATTAATTGCCACAAATATTATGATTTTAGCTATAATGTAAATATGTTATCACTAAAAATAGTTTTAGTGATGATATTCATTGTTACAAATATTATTTTATATTCATATGAATTTTTAAAATATTTTTTTAAAATTTTTTTTCAAATATAATTTTTATAAAATACATATAAATAATTATTTTATTATTATAATCTACATAAAGTATTAGCCAATAACTAAATCTATGCATCATATTATAAATCATCTAAATTTTTACAAAATTATAAATTAATTTAATAAATATGTGTACATAATATTTCAATGTAAATCAATTCAAATGAATCTTCCATTGCATGTACATTCCTTACATGCTCTAGCAGAGAAAAGTAGAAAGCTATTTTGTATCCTAAATGGGGTGGCTAAGCTCTATTTAAGGTATAAGTAGGGACCTACTTTGTTGTAACTCTATTGGACTAACTGACCCATCATCATTGACCCAATTATAAGGCTCACACCTCTAAAGTCTACTATTGGTCTATATGTCACGTTTGCTTCAATAATCTGATCATATATTAGTTGGCTCACTATACTTAATTGTTATGACATTCAACTAATCGAATTTAATATATAATTAAGCTATAATAGTCCAATATAAGAAATTCTAACAATCTCTCACTTGGACAACATAGTTTAATAAACGAGAAACTAGATTACAATAGGTGGCCATAAAATGAACATCAATAATAATCATGTCACAATTACAACCATAAGTCCATCATAAATACCCAATAATGCAAATCATCATATCCAATAGGAATGCTAATGTCATACATGTTTTGAATACTTATATTCTAATGATAAAAAAACATAATGTAAAATGTGTGAGAAACTAGACATACATATCAAAATGTGATCATATGTATATCTTTAAAAAATCTTCCATGCATCAATCTAAGATGCCAAAATGAGAATAAATCTTAACACAACAATGAGACAGGGTCTAGATATCTCAATCGATATGCCATAAATAAATGTGCAAAATCAACAATGCCATATATACATATATATGAAACATATGACAATACCATAAATATTTCACTATTCTCTAGATAATAGTTCATCATTTCATTAAGAAAGATGAAACTCTCACTGACCCTGAACACTAAAAGGCTTAGTCAAACTCAGTCTAGTCACTTGTTCACAAACAATTTAATACTTGAGCCTTAGGTAAGTGGATCCACAAGCATAAGATTTGTGGTAACATGTATAATGCCTGTGTGTCTTCTCTCTAACAAATTGATACTTTATATCAAAATACTTTTGTCACATCTTGATTCACAGCACATGACTGACGTAGAAGGTCACTATTAGGAAACCCTCTACAAGCCTAATCATGCAATAATATTCTTGATAAGACACACCTTAGACATGTAACAAAATTAGATAGGTATGATTATCAAGTACTTCATTAGATTTTTAATGAAAATTTGGTAGAGTTTCCTCTATTTTTCAGACCCTAGGCACTAGGCCAGTATAACAAACGAGGATTACATGCCCTGCACACAATTTGTACAACAAAATAAAGACCATAGAAGCCCAGACAACACAATATACACAACCTACTAGGCAATAACCAAACACAAAAAACACATGCATGATTGAACTATACTAACTACCAAAACACACCATCATTATGCTTTTAAGCTTCGCAAAAGAAATCTACCCAATCAATGAGCATACTTTGGATTAGGTGGATAAGGGTGAACAACGGGGTGGCTTCAAGCTTTGAAAATAGGAAAGAAAATGGAGTGAGTTTCAAAGAAATCTAGTGAGCTCAAAAAAACCCAAAATTCTACTTACAACCTCAAGTTCAAATTTTAGGTAGTAAAATATACATATGCCAGAAAGTAACCATCAGTTCATAAACATTTTATGAATTAGAAATTGCAGTTCATCAAGGGAATCAAATTCAATAAATATGGTAATCAAAAAATAAAAATTAAGATGCAAGGTATAACATTTTAAGAGATACTCATCAAAAAATAAATTAAAAGAAATCATTTGAGCTTTTTGTAAATCTCAAATAATTAAATATCAAAAAAGTTCTAAATTTCTAATTACAATTAGAATCCAAAGGACAATTCCTAAAGGTAACCCTACCTAATAGATATCAGTTATCTTCATACACTTTATTCATCTATTAGATATACTCTTCCTTATAACTTGAGCAGATATAATTCTAGTCACAAGTGCACTTGGAGGTTTTCTAAAGGAGTTTCCAATGGATTCAAAATTTCAAGAAAACCTTCAATCAACAAAAAACATTTTGTTTTACAATATTTATTCAAAAGTAGAAAGCTAATTTCCAACCAATTCATAAATTAAATGATCTGATGATATTGTCATTTATTTCGTGTAGCATATAGCTCAATAATTTTAGAAAAATCCAATATGGCAAAATAATACAGTCACTAGCACCACATGCAGTAATCAATATAAATAGAATAGGTACATTATGGTGCTTCATAATCATATCTATACATATAACATATGGTTATAATTTCAAAACAAGATGCCAACAATATTCTAGTTACTAAAAAGAATTTGTGATGTTCCAAGTAACAAAATTTATTTTTGTAAAAAGAGATTCACAAAAAGAGTAGAATTATCTACTTACCTTTAATGGCAGATAACTTCTAATTTTTCTTTTTATTGGTTCGCAACTAAATCAACAAAACCTAATAGCCAACACCTATCAAGATTTTCTAGAATCAGCTTTCAAATAAAATGATACATTCTAAATGCTTATATTCCATTCTAATATGAGAGAAATTTTCCTTATTAAAAAGGAAGTAGAATATATTCACTACAAAGTATAGGGCTAGGGTTTGGGTGGCTTGCTGGATCAGCACGAAAAAGGTAGATTGAAGCCACTAGTAATTGAAAGGTGATGAGCAGTGGCTACCACCGATGAGTGAAGCAACGACAATGACTGGCTTGAAAATGGAGATACGACTACACTGGCAAGGAAGGAAGGCTGGTTGAGGAAAAAATAGTGGCAGTTATCATAGGCCAAAGGAGAAATGATCTACCACACACCACGGTGGTGTCGATGAGTAGACTAGCCAGAAAACACTAGTTGCCAGAAGGAGTAAATCGGGCAGAAGAAGAAGATGAGCTGAAGCAGAACAACCACCACACTTAGAATGACAATAGCTAAAGGAAGAGTACGACATCAAACTAGGTCCACCATGGTGGTCAAAGGTGGAGAAAAATAGATGAGGCTAAAGAAGCTGGCCGTATTGCTGGAGGAAATGAAGAAAAAAAGAAGAAGAAGAAGAAGAAGTAGGGAAGTTTAGAAAGAGTAGTGCAGTAGATGTAGCAACTTAGAAGGAGGAAAAAGAAATAGAAGCAGTTGTAGCAAATTAGAGAAAGGAAAAAGCAGAGCAACATGGGATGCTCTATTGCTCTTCGATTTCGACAAGATGAAACTCAATTTAGAGAGCTAACAAAAAGAAGAGAAAATCGAACCAGAAGAGAAAAAAAGAAAAAGCTGGATGGTGGTAGAGGGCTGATGGAGAGCAAGAAATAAGAAGGAAAGCAGAGCAAGCTTTAGGTGAGCAAGAAAGATAGCACTAGAGAACTAGGAAAAAGAAGAAGAAAAAGGGAGGAAAAAAAAGAGAAAAAGAAAAAGAAAAAAACAAGAGAAAAAAGAAAAAATTATGCTTTAGCCACAACATAAGTTTAAAACACTTGCTATAATACACATACTTACAATATATTTTTATCAAACTATGCATAAGTTAGAGCACAGATTATGTGCTTTTAAAATAAAATTTTACAAGTTTACCATTGGCTTAATCAATGTACTAAAGTGTTACAACTTTGTACAGGTAGTACTTTTATTATTATTTTGAGATAAATTCACTATGGCAGCTATGTCACAACATATAGTTAAAGTTCTGGATATGTTATCTACAACTTTGAATCCAAATATCATATTCCTTAACCAAACAGCCTCAGAAGTGACTTCACAACATGTGTGTCACGCCCCATCTTCAAAACATGATTGGCGTAGTAAGTTATTTGGAGATAACTTCCTGCAAGTCTTACACCATATATTCAACGTGTGAAACTAACAATGGACATTTTAATAAAGTGATTTTAAATGACCAATTACTCTAAAATTTTAAGAAAACTCATATTTGCTCTTATAAAAAATGAATTTCTACAAAAAATTTTGATAGAGTTCTCTTTGTTTTTTAGACACCAAGCTCAAGGCCAAATTATCAATGGAGGTTTATATGCCTTACCCAGCACCTGTATAGATAGTCAAGACCATACACAACATCACATGACATATGACAATATAACTAACACAAACAAGGTAATCCAGATATATATGCATGTGACCAATAATTCAACTGCCAAATACCTCTTTCAAGCTCATGTTTTTCTCTGACAAACTAGTCTTCTCAAAAGTGAGTCATTTTGAAACCTAAAAACTTTTTTAAAATAGGTGGGGCAAGTTTCATAGAAACTCAGTGAATAAATAATCTACATAGAAAATACTATATTATCAAAAATAGATATCATTGTATAGTTACAATATGTAGCAATACTAAGTCAGAAAACTATCTTTTTCATAAGATTAGAAAAGTAGTATTACTATAAAAATAACTGGTTGCTATCTAAATCTCTAAGGAAAATGACATAATTACTACGAAAAAAATATATCTTTACTCATCAAATTTTTCATGTATAAGCATCATTGAAAATGAGTTAGTAGTAAAAATAATAAATAGGATAACTTAGAGTAGCTAACAAAGTGTTAAAAGTAAAACCAGGGAGAACATGGGAAAGTAATATTCAGTCACCTAATTATTTTAGACCTTATGAGAAGTAGTTCAGGTTTCATGTACAACAAAAGAATAGTATTGAACTCAAAACACACTCATTAGGTATGAAAAATAAGATTAGATATTTCATACTTCAAAAATATACATGTATCAAGAAAATGAAAAAATTTCAATATACAATTAGGATCTAATGGTGAGAACCTATAGACAACCTAACCTGACAATATTCAATTGCCATCATTCACCTTATCTTTCCAATAGTTATTCTCCTTTTATCCCTCCATCAGTTTCATTTCTTAGTTTAATTTTATTCACAAGTGCACTTGGAAATCTAAGGAATTCCTCAAGGATCCCACTTTTAGATAAAATTGCAATTACTATACATCATTAGGCATTTTTATAGGTGTTGATGTTGGATTTTGGTCGTGCTCCAAATTCCAGCCATTGGGGGAATTCTTACGGGATCTCTAGCCTATGTTCGGTTCAAGTATAGTGGAACAGTAAAGTGAGAAAGAGGTGAAGGGAAAAGCGGGGGATGAAACACCGGGCTTAACGTGGTTTGGCTAAATCCGAGCGGTACCAGACCCTATGTCCATGGCGGAGATTTTTATTCATGTGAAGTTATTTGCAGAGTTTATGCTTACAGGATTGTCCCCCTCTTTCTAACAATGTAACCCTATTTATAGAGGAAGGAGGGAGTTTACATGCATTAATTACAAGCTATAGTTGTGTTACATTAAACAATAAATGAGAAAAGACAGTAAAAGGGGCTACAATCTAGCTATTATAGAAAGTAGGCTGCTAAATGGTCCCCCTAGGCTGGCGATAGACTTATGTCTGTTGCTTGGTATCCCGGGTTGGGGATTTATGGCTTGGAGGCATCGCAGGTTCTGCTGTAGTGAGCTGAGCATCGCTGTAGCGAGAAAGCGAGCTTGAGCGGAGTGGTTGGTCACTCGAAGATCCGATCTTGTGATTTCTTCGCTGGTCCATCCTTCGTGGGGGAGGTTGTTTCACGGGATGTATTTGAACCTCCTCGCAGCGTCATTGTGATGCGACGAGCGAGGCAGGGCTTGTCGCTTGGGATTACCTTGTCATTGCTGCTCTCTGGAGCATGAGGCTTAGTCTTCATTGTGCTTGAGGGCTCATCCTTGCTAGGCTAATTTCTGTATACAACATAAGCCCCCAACTCTCAGTTTGCTTTGCAGACTGGGAGTTGTATGTTTTCGATGCTTGATTCATATCTTTAGCTAGTGTCCTTCTTTGACCGAAGTGTTATGTCAAATGTCTTTTCATTCTGCTTCAGGCCATACCTTTCCCTGTTTGCCATTTTTGGCCATTGGCATGGCATTGCCACTCATTTTAGACCGTTGGATGAAGATCAGATCAGATTTTCTCTGGATTCTTCAAAGGGCTGAGCTGGTCTATTTATAACTTGGGGCATTCTTTCTTTCATCACAGAGAAACTCAATGGAGGAGACTAAAGAGTCCCTTGCACTTTAGCATCTTGGTTTCCATCAAAGCTTGGTGAGACATAGATGGCCTGTTGTAGAGTGACGGAGACATGGATAGCCCGTTGCACATAGCTCCGTAGTAGGATTCGCCAGACATGTTCCTGGGGGATCTTATGCTCACTTTGGGCCACCTCCTCCGGCTGTTGCTTGTGGTGCAGCCCCCTGGCCAGGTAGCTATGACTTTTTGATTTGCCCTTAGCCTGGCTCAGGGAGATGCTTCAGAGGAATAAGCAGGAGGAACTCTGGGGATGCTGCTCTTCTGTGAGCCTGACGACTGGTTACTGGTTTTTTTTAGCTGCCTTTTGCAGGAATTGTAATGCCAGGCTTCCAGTCCTTTTTTCTTGATTTTTCATCGCCTCGCTTGTTGTGGGATGAGTTCTTCTCCTTTTGGAAACTTGTAACCGAATGCACCACGCATCACTGTATGTAAACTTCTGATAATTAATGAAGTTCCTCTTTTCGCCAATCGGCTGTGCCTTACTTTTATGACTGCTTAATTTATGTTGAGCGTAAGAGAGAGGTCGTACGAGAATCGCGAGATCCTATGGCCCTGAGCGAATAATTGATTCGTCAATCCTTTATGCTTCAGTGAGAGTTACACTAGCGTCGAGTGTGTTTTTTTTGCCTCCGCATCTTAGTGGGCGCAGAGCCGCTCTGACTGAATGAGTATGTTTTGAGCATCTCCACGCCTCAGCGAGCCCAAAGCTGCGCTGGATAAATGGGCTTATTTTGAATGTCTCCACATCTCAACGAGCCCGCAGCTCAACTGGTTAAGTGAGTTTATTTTGAACGTCTCCACGTCTCAGCAAGCCTGCAACTCAACTAGTTAAGTGAGTTTATTTTGAATGTCTCCACGTCTCAGCGAGCCCGCAGCTCAACTGGTTAAGTGAGTTTATTTTGAACGTCTCCACGTCTCAGTGAGCCCGTAGCTGAATTGGTTAAGTGAGTTTATTTTGAACGTCTCCACGTCTCAGCGAGCCCGCAGCTCAACTGGTTAAGTGTTCATCAATTCTTCTCCAAAACGAGCTCTGGGGGGCCTCAACTAGAGCAAAGGTCATTGTTGGCAGAGAGATCCTTCGCGAAGTTCTAAGAGTTTAGCCGCACAAGAGCTTGCAGACTTGTAAATGCTTAAGGGCAAGGAAGAAGGAACTGACATCATGCATATCAGCAAATAGCTTTTAACAAAATAGTCATTTACATCCACCCCAAAATTTTTAAAATACAACGTCAGTGTATAATTCAGATTGAGCCCCCCAGCTCCTAATTGGAAATGTGTTGAGATGACTGGGGGTGTTGTCTCGAGGGTCACACCATGTATATCTTTAAGCAACCCTTTCTGATTAAATCTTCAATTACATCCCTAAGGGCCCGACAATTTGATGTGCTGTGGCCAGCCTTGTTGTGACAGGTAGAAAACTCTTCCTGGTTTCTCCGTCTGTAAGGGATATTGGAGGGTAGGGGTACTCCAAAATCTTCCTTGTCCCTTTCTATCATGAAGAGCCTGTCTTGGGAATCTGATAGGATGCTGAATCATTCATAGCGATTAGGATACTGGGGTAGTCCACCCTTGGGCTTTTTAGACTTATTGGTTGTTCGCTGAAGGGTCTCCTTGATCCAAGTTGTTCCTCCACTTACCATGAGATGAGTTGGCATTTTCATCCTTTTTATCAGACTTTTCAGAGCTGAAGGTCTCCTCCCATTTGATCTGCTTGACAGCTTGTTTGTAAAACTTGATGAGGTCCTTCATCGGGGATTTATACAAATTCTTGTATAGTTTTCCATCTTTGCGAAGTCCCGCAGAGATGGTTGCCAGCATGGTTTCTTCGGACGGATTCTCTACCAAATTAGTTTCAAGTCTGAATCTAGCGATATAGTCCTTCAGCGATTCCTATTTGCATTGAAAGACCATAGCAAGGTCACAAAGGGGAACGAGCTGCCTCTTCAGTGCCCGGTACTGGCTGATGAATTTTTGTTCACAGTCTTCCCAACTGCCAATTAAGCGAGTCGGTAGGCTCCTGAACCAAGTCTGAGGCATGCCCCCTAATGTGGCTGGAAAAACCCAACACTTAATAAGGGGATCGGCTGTCTGTAGATCCATCTGAACATTGAATGCGTCCAGATAGTCATATGGGTCAGAATCCCCATAGTACAATGGGATCGTGGGGACTTTAAATTTGAGGGGGAGAGCTCGAGCTTCGATCTCCTTAGAATGTGGTGATCGCTCTTCGCAATGAGATCGATCACCTAAGGCTCAGAGGCGTTCTTCCAATTGAGCCATCTTCTGAAATAGTTCCCTGACTAACAGGTCCCGCTCCTCGAAGGGTCCACTGACCTACTGCTGGACACTTTGGTCTCCGACGTTTCGAGGGTCATAACTCACGAGTAACGAACTGGGGTACTGCCCTGGTTTGGATGGCTCGGGCATTAGGTTTTAGCTTGTTTATGCACATTTTGTGCCAATGATGTGACTGCTTTAGTTAGTTCTTCCATCATATGCTCAAGTTTCTCCTAACATTGAAGCCAGGTCTGCGATTCATCGGCACCATTAGCGGCGAGAATTGGTTGCATCGAACTAGTTGGAGGGATGCCAGCGGCTACTCTGATGACAGGAGTAGTAGATGAGTTTGTTGTTGACACATGGCCATTCGAAGGATGGGAGCGCATATTCGAGGCTCTAGTGACTCTACCCTTGGTCATTGCAGCAGGAATGAACCGGAATAGATGAGATCCCCACAGACGGTGCCAAAATATTGACATTGGATTTTGGTCATGCTCCAAATTCCAGGCAACGGGGGAATTCTTACGGGATCTCTAGCCTATGTCCAGTTCAGATATAGTGGAACAACAAAGTGAGACAAAGGTGAAGGGAAAAGCGGGGGATGAAACACCAAGCTTAACATGGTTCGGCCAAATCTGGGTGGCACCGGACCCTACGTTCATGATGGATATTTTTATTAATGTGAAGTTATTTGTAGAGTTTTTGCTTACAAGATTGTCCCCATCTTTTTAACAATGTAACCCTATTTATAGAGGAAGGAAGGAGTTTACATGCATTAATTACAAGCTACAGTTATGTTACATCAAATAATAAATGAGAAAAAATAGTAAAAAGGGCTACAATCTGGCTATTACAGAAAGTAGGCTGCTGAACGATCCCCCTAGGCTGGCAGTAGACTTGTGTCTATTGCTTGGTATCCCAGGTTGGGGATTTATGGCTTGGAGGCATTGCAGGTTCTGCTGTAGCGAGCTAAACATCGCTGTAGCGAGAAAGCAAGCTTAAGCGGAGTGGCTGGTCGCACGAAGATCCAATCTTGTGATTTCTTCGTTGGTCCATCCTTCGTGGGGGAGGTTATTTCGTGGGATGTATTCGAACCTCCTCGCAGCGTCATTGTGATGCGACGAGCGAGGCAGGGCTTGTCGCTTGGAATTACCTGGCCATTGCCACTCTCTGGAGTGTGAGGCTTGGTCTTCATTGTTCTCGAGGGCTCGTCCTTGCGAGGCTAATTTCTGTATACAACAGTGGGCAATAAATACATTTTCAATATCACTTGATGAAAAGATAACCAAGCATTAACAATTCACATTTTAAAATCAATGTTTCTAATACAAGTCAATCCTTCCTCATACAAGTATGCAATATGGTTTCAAATCACTCAAAGTTATAGAATTAAACGATACAATATTTAAAACATTCAATTGTCATACCACATCAAGGTTCCAATAGTAACCTATAAACAAGTACTCCACATCTAATATATCTTATAAATATTATAGATCCTTAAATTCAAAATAGAAGTTTTATTTCAAAATCAAGTGTTTAACTAGAAACCACCAATAACTTTATAAATAAAGCAAAATGTAATATTCTAGTTAAATCAATAGATGAAACCATATTTTATATAACATATATATATGTAGAAAAAGAGGTAAGTCATTTACTCACAGATATAAAAGCTCCTTGAGCTCAATTTGACATCCTGAGTTTTCTTGAGTCTCTCCAAGCTCCATAACGACATAACGAGCTTTCCAAACTCTTGTATTTCTAACTTATTAGGAATATAATTATTTTATCTGTTTGTCAATCTTATTAAAAAAAAAAATAAGCTATCTTCTTCTACACTTAACTTATATTCCTTAAGCAAAAACTTGAATTTAGCTTATTCCTAACAAGACTAATGGCATCACTCACTTACCTAACTTAAAATTAACCTATTATTGTCTAAATCATTAAAAGCCTAATTACACTTCATTGTTTTTAGTGAAATGCTACCTAATTTAGTACGAATTTCTCTCAATTTACATAACTAAACCGTCACTTTTATAATTCAACAATAATTGATGGGTATCACAATTTATCTCCACAGAAGCTAAAAGAGCCAACTTCAGCAGTTGGGTGACTCCTACTGAACATAATCTAAATTAGATTTTGAAAATAAAAAGGATAAATAGGGTTGATTTGTTGGGATGAAACTTTAAGTCTTTATTTTTTGTGAAGATAATGTTGATTTATTAGAGTAAAGTTGAAGAGTTTTTTCCTTATCTTATTAGGATAATTTTATCTATAAATATAGTTTGTTTTAGGTCTTGTAAAGTAATTAAAAGGTGAGGAAGAGAAATAAGCTAGCAAGCGTGTGAGTTTAGATAGAGAGTTCCTTTGTGTATTGAGTTAAAGTCATGATCAATAAATTTTTCTTTTCTCATATTCTTCTCCAAAATTCTTCTTGTTTATTCTTTTGGTTCCAACATCTGGTATTAGAGCTTGGTTGTGATATGGCATCAAATTTAATCCAACTATAGCTTCCTAAATTGAATGGTAAAAATTATGATAATTGGAGTGTCTAGTTAAGAGTATTCTTCAAATCCTATGATTTGTGGAATTTGGTGGAGACTGGCTATATCGAAGTACAAGACTAAAAGGAGTTTGATGCACTAGAGAAAGATAAGAAAGATGCATTGGTGGAGACTCGAAAGAATGATCAAAAAGTATTATATGCAATTTTTCAAGCCATTGAGGAACCAATATTTGGAAAAATATCATGTGCGTATATAGAAAAGGAGGCATGGGATATTTTATAAAAATCCTATAAAGGTGATGATCGTGTCAGACGAGTGTGGCTACAAACACTACAAGATGATTTTGAGTCATTATGCATGACTAACTCAGAATCAATTTCGGCCTACTTTGATCAAGTTCAATTCATTGTCAATCAATTGAGAGTCAACCATAAAGAAATTCCAGACACTAAAGTTGTAGAAAAGATCTTGTGATCTTTGACTACAAAGTTTGATTACATTGTTATAGCAATTAAAGAATCATAAGATACATCAACCATGTCAATGGAGAGATTGATGGGTTCGTTATGTTCACATGAGCAACAGATGAATCAAAAATCCATAAGCTCAAGTCCTGAGCAAGCTTTGCAAAGCATGATGAATCACCAAAATCACGAAAGCCACCAAGGTGGTCAAGGTTATGGTGGATGAGGATGAGGACAAGGATAAGGACATGGAAGAGGTGGATATTCTAATCCCACTGACAAAGAAAAATCAAGTGATAGCAATTATCAAAAACATCAAGGAGGTTACAATGGAGCAAGTGACAAATCTAATGTTCAATGTTTTACATGCAAAAAATATGGACATTATTGAAACTACTCTATACCAAGATGCTAGATAAGTTTGCGGAGCATGCTAATGTCATAGATGCAGAAGAGAACCTGGTGCTTGCATGCAAATCAAATGAGCTAGATATGGAGTAGATAAATACATGGTATCTTGATATTGGGTGTAGTAATCACATATGTGGGAAGAAAGGAGCTTTTCTCATATCTGGATGAATTTGTACATGGACAAGTAAATTTCAGGAATAAATCCAAAATTCTTATTATGGGCGGAGGTGACATCAGCATTAAATTCAAAGGTAACACAAATGTTACTATTGTTGATGTTTATTTTGTGCCAGGTCTTTATTGGAACTTATTGAGTATTGTGTAGCCTTATGAAAAAGACATAAAATTGATATCTATAATGGAGTTTGCACAATTAAAGGCAAAAATGGCAAAATGATTACAAAAGTGCAGATGATAAAGAATTAAATGTTTCTCTTACCTTGCAAACAGTAACATTGATGAATTTTTCAACAATTTTGAAAGATGAAGGATGGTTGTGGCATCTTTAGCATGGTTATCTAAACTTTTGTGGGCTGAAACTATTAGCTCAGAAAAAGATGGTAACAGGCTTACTGATAATTAAAGCTCTTGATCGACAGTGTGTAGGGTGTATTCTTGGAAAACAACATAGAGACTCTTTTCCAGTTGGAAAAGTTAGAAAGGCTAGACAATCTTTGGAGTTAGTACACATGGACATCTGTGGCCTGGTTGAAGTAGAATCACTTGGACCCAAAAGGTATATTTTAATCTTTGTGGATGATTTTACCAAAAGACTTGGGTATATTTTCTTAAAGATAAATTGGAGGCCTTTGAGAAATTTAAAGAATTTAAGACTTTTGTAGAAAAATAAAGTAGTGATTATTATGTAAAAATCTTGAGATCTGATAGAGGAGGAGAGTTCACTTCAAATAAATTTTCAAATTTCTACAAAAGCCAAGGGATTCAACATCAATTGACAGCCAGTTATACACCTTAGTAGAATGATATAGCTAAAAGAAAAAATAGAACAATTTTTGAAATGGCCTGAAGCTTATTGAAAGCTAAAACTCTGCCAAAGCCTTTTTAGGCGAAAGTTGTTACTTGTGCTATATTTTCATTAAATAGGTGTCCCACAAAGAGTGTTCTTGGAAGAACCCCAGAAGAAGCTTGGAGTGGTAACAAGCCAGAAATCTCTTTTTTGTGCGTATTTGGGTGTCTTGCATATCCACATATTCCGGATGAGCAAAGAAAAAAACTAGATGACAAAAGCCAATAGTGCATTTTCATTAGCTATAGTGAAGTGACCAAGGGTTACAAATTATGCAATCTTGTAACAAAAGAAGTGATTGTGAGTGAAGATGTCCAGTTGATTGAAGATGAAGCATAGGCATGGAATCCAAAAGATGAACAACAATAAGGTGTTATCATTGAAGATGAACCAAAGTTAATGGAAACCAAAAGATCTTCACTTGACGGTTCATTACCTAGAAACTTTCCTCTACCAACAACAACTTGAGAGACATCAAGGCATCCTTAACGAACAGGAGTGATGCCAGCTTGTTTGCAAGACCATGTGGTTACATATGATAATGATCATGAAGATATTCATGAAACTGTTGTGAACTTTTGCCTATTACAAATTGTGACCCGATTTCCTATGAAGATGTAATAACTGATGAACAATGGATTTAAGTAATGCATGATGAGATCCATTTAATAGAGAAAAATGACACATGGGAGCTAAGTACTTTACCACCTGGAAGAAGGCTATTGGAGTCAAATGGGTGTACAAGACAAAGTACAAGCCTGATGGTTAGGTGGATCGCTTGAAGGAAAGATTGGTTGTAAAAGGCTACAAACAAAAGCTTGGAATTGACTACTTTGAAGTATTTGTACTAATTGCCAGAATGGATTCTATTCGAATGATTGCAGCACTTGTAGCTCAAAATCAGTGGAAAATTCATCAGATGGATGTGAAATCAGTATTTTTGAATGGCTTCCTTGATAAAGAGGTCTATGTTGAGCAACCACTTGGTTACATGAAGAAAGGAGAAGAAAAACAAGTTTACAAATTGAAGAAGGCATTGTATGGGTTGAAATAAGCACCTTGTGCTTGGTATAGCTGGATTAATGCATACTTGTTGCAGCAAGATTTTCAAAAATGTCCTTATGAACATACCCTATATATCAAGTCAAAACCTAATGGTGATCTTATTATTATTTATATTTATGTTGGTGACTTGATATTTATAGGAAATTGCAAAGAGATTGTTAGCCTAGATTAATCTAGCTACATACTTTCCTTAGGTTTAATGTTGAAAAACAATTTTATTTAACAATATGCTTTAGTGTTTTTGATTTGTTTTGTAGATTTAAAGAAAGATGATTCAAGAGATCCAAGATTAGTTTTAGGACTTATTTTATTTTAATAGGATCTTTTGTAAATTAGTTCAAATAATATTTGATTCAAATATTTTAACTAAAAAATGAGGTAGTCTTTAAACCACTTGAAGAAAATCATAAAACTATTTTTAACTTTATGAATTGATTTGCACATCAGTGCATTGAAGAACTTATGAAAAATTCATATTGAAATCGAAGCGATTTGTGAAATATAGATTTGAAAAATTGTTTTATCGAAAGTTAGGAAAATAATCTACTTTGATGCAGTAATCGATGCAAAGGCTGTAAATAACAAACTGTACTTTGATTACCACATTAATTAGTTAGTTATAACCATCATGAATCGATGTTATAATCAATGTAATAACTGAAAATCAGTTATTCTATTATAGATAGTTACAACAGTTGCAACAACCCAACTACCTTCACTATTTAAACAATTTTTCACAGTTTCTCTACACATTCAAGTGTGAAAACTTCTGATAAGAAGAGCTAAATATGTTTTCTCTCTACCTCATCAAATTTTTGATATTTGTTCAAGAGTTTTAGACTAAACATCAATTGAGTTCATCTTAGTTTGTTTGAGATTTTCATCTCAAATAGTGATATTGTATTACTCAATCCTTCTTATTCTATTTCTTTTTATTTGAGATTTCTAGGGATTTAGAAATTTGTATAGGTTTAAAAGAGCCTATTCCAATTCTTCTAGGTTAGCAAGAAGCCTATTTAATTTCTTGTGTTGTTAATGTAAACTGGCATTTTAGGAGCCTAGTAAGTCCTGATAGTTTTGTTTTTCAATTTAAGAGGTCTTTCAATTGAGAAAGATAATGTAGAGTAGACTTAAATTGCGGTTTTAATTCAAGTTAAACTACTTTAAAAACTTGTGTCTTTAGCTTCTCTTTATGCACTTATATCTTATTATTCTTTTTGCTACATTTATTATCAATCTGCTACATATCTCATTAAAAGATAAGTCAATATTAGATAAAGGTGCATGCAAATTCTCTAACGTGAAAAGGGCAAGATTCGTTTGTTTTCTGCAATCTAATTTTTACTAGGACCATCAGTTGGTATTAGAGCTTTGGCTCTTGATACACCTATATTTCTTGAAAAATATGGATTCTAACTTTTTCTTGTTATCTGAGTGTCCACCAATGCACAAACCTCCTGGTTTCAATGGGGAACACTATACCTATTGGAAACAGAAGATAAGAGACTTTATTAAGGCTACAGATGTGGATATGTGGGAATTGGTAGAAGAAAGATATGAACCCTCTGGACTATTATTAATGGTGATGTAGAACTTAAGCCTAAATCACTTTGGACTAAAAATGAAAGAAAGAAACACTTGCTTGCTGCTATAGTGAAATGGAAAATCTCAAATTCTTTATCACCAAATGAATATGAAAGAATCTCAAACTGTTCCATAGCTAAGCAAATTTGGGACACACTGGAAATTGCACTTATAAACACTTCATAGGTTAAGGTTTGAAAGGTGCATGTGCTTGTGTTACAATATGAGATGTTTAAGATGGAGGAGGGTGAGTCTATCAAAGATTTAATTCAAAGATTCATTGTTATCACTAACCATTTGACTTTGCTTGGTAGAATGTTTGAGAATGTAAATCTTGTGCATAAAATTCTAAGATCCTTGATTGAAGAGTAGCAGCCAAAGTTCACTGCAATCAAAGAATCATTGAAGATAGGCATTCCTATAGTTCAAGAGTTATTTAGCAATCTTAAAGAGCATGAGCTTGAATTGACAAGATATAAGAAGAATGGGATGACAAAAAGAAAAAGACCCTTGCACTTAAAGTAGCTGAATCAAATAAAAGAGAATCTGAAACGTATGCAGACACAATTAACAAGGAAGATATGGCCTTGCTGAGTAAGAAACTATAGAAAATTCTAAGAGACAAGAAGAGCAAAGAAAGAAGAAAAACCACTACACAAAGAAAGAGTAATGGCAAAACTAAGCAATGAAGTTCAGTTAGTACCGTTCTTACTTGCTTTGAATGCAAGAAACCTAGACATATCAATCTAGATTGTCTAGTCCATTTGAAGAAACAATTGGAGAATGAGAGAAAGAAGAAAAGGAAATCCTACAAAAAATCAAACTTTGGTATTTGGGATGATAAAGAACCTGAAACAGTTGAAGAAGATGAATCAGAAGATGCATTGCTATGTCTTATGGCCAAATATAGTGATGATATTGAGGTACTAAGTAGAAATCCTTTCTTTACTATTTCTGATTGTGATGAATCTAGTGATGAATCTGAAAAAGATGTTAGTGAAGATAATGATGATAAGGATATGGATGATCTCTATGTTAAATTGTATGATTCATTAGTAGAAACCAAAAAGCAATTGACTATTACTAAAAATGAACAGAAAATTTTGAATGAAAAAGTTAAGTTTTTAGAAAAAGAGAATGGTCAATTAATTGCTATAATTGAAAAGGGTCGTGAACAATGTTGTCAATACAAATCTGAGATTGAAGTTTTGACAAAGAAACTACAAAACTTTTTAGACAACAATAAAAAATTAGAATATGTATTGTAGAACCAGAAATTTTCCTATAATAAAGTTGGTCTGGGATTTAGAAAGCTAAACTACAGAAAATACAAGAAATGGAGCCCTGCTAATATTACTTGCTTTTATTGTAACCATAAGGGACATCATATTAGAAAATGCTTTTTTAGAAATGGTACTTACCTTTTAGAACCTAATGAAAGATTGGTGTGGTTACCTAAATCTAGAAATGTTAGAAAAATTTCTATTATGTCTACTAACTCTAATAGACCTAAAAGTCAGTGGGTACTACCAATGCTAGTATAAACTTTATGTTACAGGGATGTAAGAGACAAAGTACAAATTTATGATTTCTGGACAGTGGATATTCAAGACATATGATCGAAAACAAAGATGAGTTCATTTGTCTCACACCCATGAATAGAGGTAAGGTAACTTTTGGAGATAACTCCAAAGGAAGAGTAAAAGAGATAGGTAAGATTGGTAAGTCTTCAGATTGTTGCATAAATGATATTTTGTATATAGATGGCTTAAAACACAATTTCTTGAGTATAAGTCAGTTCTATGATAAAGGAAATAAGGTCTTCTTTAATTCAAATAAATGTCTAGTTATGAATGGTGTTGATAATCAACTTAAGCTTGTAGGACACAGGGTTAATAATGTCTAGCTATTTGATTTGAATTCTAAATGTAAATTAGACTCTGCATGCTTTGTTATTATTAATGATGATACCTAGATTTGGTATAGAAGGTTAGGACATATTGATATCTGGTTTGCCTCAGTTGCATTTCATCAAAGACAAAATTTACAGTACCTATCAAAAAGGAAAATAGTTGAAATCTTCATTCAAATAAAAAAATATTGTTACAACATCAAAACCCCTAGACTTGTTTCATATGGATTTAATAGGTCCATCCAAAATCAAAAGCTATGGAGGTAACTCCTAAGTGTTTGTGATTGTGGATAACTTTTCCAGATTTACTTGGATTCTCTTTTTATCTCACAAAAGTGATACATTTCAAGCCTTTAATAGACTTGCAAATGTAATTCAAAATGAGAAAGGATATTTAGTTATTTCTGTTAGAAGTGATCATAGGAAAGAGTTTGTAAATAAGGATTTCATTGACTTTTGTGACAAACATGGTATAAAACATAATTTTTTAGCACCAAGGACACCCCAGCAAAATGGTGTTGTTGAATGGCAAGAACCATGCTGAATGATAGCACACTTCCAAAGTCCTTTTAGGCAGATATAGTCAACATTGCATGCTATATAATGAATAGGGTACTTTTAAGACCTATTTTAAATAAAACACCCTATGAGTTATATTTTGGAAGAAAGC
>JANHAO010008787.1:0-18987 GCA_026873985.1 Saraca asoca | reverse complement strand
GACTAGGGACATTTAAGAATAACAAATTATTCTAGGGACAATTATCATATTTATTTATAATGCGTAGATATAACAAAAAATATAAAAATTGAATTGCCATTAAAACGTAATATAATGTATGCAAACAATCATCCCATGATTGGCTTCTAGGGCATACACCAACACTCTCGAATTCACTATGTCCGGTAAACATGATGTGTTTTGCTTCCCGCAGGTAGCATTCATCCGACTTGTTTGAGGTACCTGCAACAGAAGGCCCACCGTGAATGGTAAATATAGTTCTTACCAAAGGTGTGTCTTCTTGCTTAGGAGTTTATTGGCGTTGCTCTCATATAGGTCACTAACACTATTGAGGTCGCTATTTCGCAAGTCGCACCACATAATCTCTTAAATGACCTCTCTTGATTAGGTCCTCAATTGCGTCCTTAAGTGCCCTACATTCTGAAGTGTTGTGCCCGATTTCATCATGATAGGCACAATGCTTGTTCTTGTTTCTGAACTGATTGGGAGTTCTTATGGGGTTGGGCTTCCCGAAATCCTCCCTGTCCTTCTCTGTCACGAAGATCCTTTCCAAAGTATATGATAGGATACTGCAATTGTTATGGCAACCTTTATGCTGAGATTGTACATTTCTGGCCTTCTTTGTGACTTGGTTTTCAGGGTTGTCTTCTTGACTTTCCTTGCCATTCTCAGCATTACTCCTCTTTTTATTTTGGTTGGAGCCATTTGCCTCATCCTTGGACTTTTTAGGGGCGAAGGTTTTTTTCCCACTTGATCTTTTTGGCAGCTCATTCATAGAATTCACCTAGGTCCCTTATTGGAGATTTGTATATGCTTTCATACAGCTTTCCGTCTTTGCAGAGTCCCACCGAGATCGCCGTTAAGATGCTCTCATCTGAGGGGTTTTCTACATTGCTGACCTCATATTTGAATCGAGTAATGTAGTCCTTCAATGATTCATTCTTTCGTTGAAGACTATTGCGAGGTGGCAAGGCAGTGCAAGCTGCCTCCTTAGTGCCTTGTACTGATTAATGAATCTCCTCTAGCATTCTTCCCAACCGTCAATGCCACAAGCTTTGAGATTTCTAAACCATGTTCGAGGTAAGTCCCCTAGAGTGGCTAGAAAAACATGACACTTGACCAAAGGATTGGTCGTATGAAGATCCATCTATATGTTGAATGCATCCAAGTGGTTGTATGGATCACTATCCCTGTTGTATAGCAGGATAGTGGGAACTTTGAACTTGTGTGGGAGAGGCTCTTTCTCGATCTCCCAAGTGAACGGCATCCTCCTGTTGTAACGATCTTGGTGGTCTTGAGTCTGATCCAATTGCTTTACCCTTTGAAGCAACTCCTCTACCATGTGATCTTGAGTCTCAGACTGATGGTTGGTAGATGGTCAGCTCCTCTTTCTGTGGCGATCTGAAGCCCTATGCTTTTTCTACTTGTGGCCCAGTGAGTTTTGATTAGGCATGTCTCCTATTGGTCCTATTTGAGCCTTCAGCTTGACGCGAACCCTCACGTCACTAATGGTCTCCTTCATCTTCCTCACGAACTCAATGGGCCTTCGACCTTGGTCGTGAGTTAGTAAAGTGAGCTAAATAGGTATGCTGACGTTCTTCTCTGGTTCACCAGCACTTCGTGATGCTGATGCCATGCTTGTATTCCATCAATGACATCAAGTTGGTGTGAGGTTGCTAGTGGCATGTCAACGACAACACCTACGACAAGGACGGCAGAAGTGCCTGTATGGAGAATTGGATCCCTTGATGTTCTGTATGACCATTTGGATGGCCAACTGCAATATCTAAACTTCTGGTGGTTCTTTCTTTAGCCATTGGAAAATAACTGTGAATGTAGTTTAGAGCCTTTCCTTTAGCGCCAAAATGTTGACGGTAAAATCTGGTCAACCTAAGTTCTAAACCCTAAGCTGTAAAATGAATGTGAAAAGAAAGAAAGAGAGAGAAGAAGAGTAGAAAAACACGAAAAGTTTTTAACGTGGTTCAGTTAAAGTCAGTTTGACCCCTATGTCCACAGCTTTTATTACTATTTGCTGAATGTATTGTATCTGATGATTGAATGCCCCATATACAATGATTTCATCCCCTTTTATAATGGTTGGAGGGTTACAGTTTGAATATAGATCTTTAATAGATAAGTATCATGACTTGATTAGAATTACATAATAAATTAAAATAGACAATTATAACAGATTTCTATCAGAATAGGAGACTGGACGGACTTTCTCGATGATTGAGGATACTTGTTGCGTGCTACGAGCTAAGCCTTATTCTCTCGACCTAAGTTTGTTACTTTGACCTGTGTTAACTAGCGACCTTAGCTCATATTTAGCAGCCTGGTGTCTTGATCCAGTGACCTCAATCCAAAATGAGCTAGGCCTATGTTAGTCAAATTTATACATTAGACTTTTATCAGCCCGTTTATGTGGTACTAAATATTACCCACAACATAAAGGGAAAAAAACAAGTTGCATACTTTATAGGTAAAAAAATAATGAGTTATTTCAAGTATATTTTACTCGACGTACAAATTCTTAGAGAAGTAATAATGAATGATATTGAGGTCAAATTTTGGAATCATAATACCGGTAGAAGAAAAGTAAATTATGTTTCTCAGGAAAGAGTTAATTTAATTATATTTATATTATTTTATTTTTAAAAATATATAGCGACCTTTTTATTTAAAATACATAAATAAAAATATTGTTGTATGATAAGAAAGATAATTATAAATTTAAAATTCATTAATAGAAATGATGAACATATAAATCATGAGTGCAAATATAATTAAATTTCAAACAACACCTGTGCCATTTATCCTATTGTTTATACTGGTGTCGTTTCCTTTAACTCCGTGGTTGCAGTACGCGTCTGAATTTTTATTTTTATTTTTTTATTATTTTTAAAAGAAAATGCTTCATTAAACTAGACACTGATATGAAATCAATAATTGGTGACATTGATTAACATATACATGTATTTTCAAAATAATATAAAAGTCGTAAAACTTTATCTCACTTAAATATTATCACTTAATATATATTTTACTTGAGAACAAATGAAAAGAAACTTTAATTTTTTTATTTTTTTACTCTTTATTATAATTTAAATCATGGATAAAACTTATATATTTATCTATTTTAATAATAATAATTTATTTAAATTATCTGTAATTAATTTTTAATTTGATTTTTTATTTTATTATTATTAAATTATTAAATTTTTAATTTAATTTTTTAATTTTCTAAATTATTAAATAATATTTTTAATTTTAAATTTTTAATATTTATATTATTTATTTATTTAGATAATAAAATATTCTCATTTTAATATTATTGAAATGATTTTCAACTTAGAATTTAGTGATGTTATATTTGAATATTAATATCAAAAATAAAAAATAAAAATATTTTAATATTTTAAAGAATTACATAATTCAAAATTTAAATAATTTTAATAATATATCTTCTAATTTTTAAATTGTCAACACTTTGATAAATGCTATATATTCTTATTTTCTATAAAAATTATATATTTTTAAAAAATATTTAATAAAATTATATACACCCAATTTTCAGTCTCAATTCATTAATAAATTTCAATTGAAATTAATAATTTATATATAATAAATAATTATCTATATAGAAATAAAATACTTATCAACATATTATTAATAATATCTAATTATTAGGAGATAATGTCTATTTAAAAATTCTCATTCTTTAAATTTTCATATCATCTTTAAATATCAAATATTAAATTTGATATTTTATAATTTTTTATTTTAAAATTTTTATCACTTTTGAGTACTTATTATAATTTTAATTTAAAATATTTCTAAAACTTCATAAAAAATTTCTAAAATGCATATTTTTTAAAATAATATATTAGTTATAATAATACATAAATTCTTATTAATAAAATAATTAAATCTTTTAGTATAAAATAGTTAATTTAAATTTTTTAAATAAAATAATTTATAAATAAATTTACTTGATTATTAATATATTAAGAAAATATTTTTAAAAAAATAAAAAAATTTAAATGATAAATTTAACTAATTTAAAATATAAATATAATAATTTTATTAAATTAAAAAAAATATAATATCCCTTCATAATTAAAATAAATATAATTATACTAATTACAGAGTTATTTAATATATAAAAATATAATGATGATTTATTAATATTTAAATATATTATATTTTATAGTTTAAATTTTATCCAATAAAATTATTAACTTTGTGTATCACAAAAGATATAATTTAATATAAATATGATTTTTATCAAAATCTTTATTTGTTTATTTATTTGATTACGTAAGAGGTTGTTGATAGAACTCTCTTTACTGGGGAGGGGAATACTACTCCGTAAGTTCCGGTGGAAATCATTCCACTTTGAACTCCTATGTTTGGTTCATAAAATATTTTATTTTCAGAAATGTTTTATTTTTAAAATTTTTTTATATTTAAAAATATTTCTTTTCCACCCTCATAAATAAGAATAAAATTTTTAATTTTTTTTATAAATTTTATTCATGAGCATTTTTTATACTTAAAAATGATTTTTTATCTTTCGTACTAAACATAAAAAAATTTTATTTTCAACTCACTTTTTCAAGAATAAAAAAATATAATTGATACCAAACACACTCTAAATATAAATGAGCAGTTTCAATCATAAAACTCCAATTAAATCTCACCATATTTAAATGGCACAACTTCTATAAAAAAAAATGTAAAAAAAATTTTTCCCTTAAGTATTGAGTGGTTCAACTTTTTCACCGTACAAAATATTAGAATTAATGTATATCGTTCACTTAATTATTTTATTTAATTATATAATTTTTTATTCTTTTTAATAAATATCACAATATTATTAAATATTGATTTATTATATCATTTTTATATAGTTTCTATATTATATAATTAATAAAAATTAAATTAAATATATAAAATTTTAATTATTTATGTACATGTGTGAGAAATGATATGATAAACTAATATGCAATAATATCCTAATTCTTAGTTTAGAAAGTTCATGAAAAAGATACAAAATTAAATGAAACAATTTATTAAATGAACAATAGATGTTAATTTCAAGGCTTTGTATAATTTAATTTTTTAATTTTTAATTTTTAATTTTAGTATAGTAAAATCCAACCACCCCAAACTTGAAGGGTGTTTCTTGTAATTTTATTGAAAAAAAATAATAAGAAAATAAAGGTAAGAATTGTGACCCATATCAATTTAACCATTCATATCTATATCCTTGTTTTAACCCATTCATTTTCATTCATTTACTTTTCTTAGATAAATTGGTTGGATCAATCATAGACTTTACAGAACAAGGTTCATGTTGAGTCATTTCACGAATAAAATTTATTTACTTATATTTAAAAATAAATTTGGATCAAATAAATATTTATGTTGTCAAAAGGGAAAATATATATATATAGAAATTTCATTCAACTTTATCTTTGTTTTGATAATCCCATAATTCTCATTGATACAACTATTTTTTTTTCTATATTATGCCTAATTTTAATCTTAATTTAACGATTTATCCACTTATAATTAAGATCAAATTAACTTGAAATGATTGAAAATTTATGTTGCCCAAAAAAAAAAGATAAATAAAGGCTTTGTTGAGTTTTATATTGTACATCAATCCAATAATTAGCACTAATATTATATGTTTAACTTTTTTTAAAGTATTAATGTTTAACTTTAATTGTAACATAATCATTTATTCATTTATATTTAAGATGAAATTTAGATTTAGTTAAATATTCATGTTACCAAATTTGGATTTTGGATGTAATAGCTAAACAAAAAGATGGTATTCAATTGATCAAAGTTGCAGACTACTTATGAAATAGTTACTTATATTAAATATTTAAGAAAAATATGAATTTGTTACAAAATTTACAAGTTCTTGTGTGTCTAGATATATTTTTTTTAGTGTGTTTCATTAGAGTGAATTCTATTTTGCAAAAAGAAAAGTAAGTTATAATATTATAAAATTGTTAAAAACTTATAATTTTTATAAAAAACCATTAAAATTTTGTTAAATACTATAAAAAATGTATTTTTAAATATTGAGGGTTTGAAGGGAGGTTTCGTCTGTGCTCGTGCCACCTCTACAAGAGATGTCTAATTGGTGGCCCCTGTGATCCATACCCTTTGGTTGGGGGGGGGGGGTGCGGGGTGGTTGTATGTAAGAACTAGTTTGCATGGCTTCTATTCTGACATGGGCCATGGGCTCATGTACCCAAAAACGAAGGAAAAGAAGCCCAACCCGATAACAAATAAAACGGCGCCATTTGGTTAACTCTTTTGCCAACTATCAATAGCTGGCAAGCCCCGACCTAAAATTATTTTATATTTAACAAAATCAGTTGGAATAAAAAATTGTTTCTCAAGAAAATGTGATTTTAGAAATAAAACTAATTTTGAGACATTCAAAATCAACATCAAACATATAATTTGAATAAAATCATAAGACCTAAAGTTGATTTCTCACTTTTACATGTGTAAAATCCTCAATTTTTAAATTTCTCTGTGAGTAGAGCTGTTAAATAGAGTGATCTAATGTACCTATGAATCAATCCAGATTAGTAAATGAAATTTGTGGTGATGAATATAAGATTAACAATCTAATCATGTAAATATACATGATATTTCACCTTAGTAAGTCTGTAATATGCTAGCTAAGCGACAGTTAATTTGTTAGTATGATTAAGTACCCCTTTATCTCTCCTATCATTTATAAATAAAGAGGTGTTACTCAATTTCTCATTATTAAATACTTTATTTCCTCTATTTAATATTCTTTAAGCATTGGAGAAATTTGGACTATCACCATTATATTAACGATACTGTAGATGACTTCAGTTACTAGTCTTATTCGTCAGTAGACTATTAGGTTTTCTAATAAAAACCATTTAGACTCGTTTTAAAAATACTTGGTCCAAAATAATAATTTCAGGGTTAATTAAAAACAGATACTTGTCCTCATTTCCAATTTTAAAAAGACATATTATAAATTTTTATTTACTCAAAGCTACAAATAAACACATACCAACTAAATAATTTCATCATAGAACACAAAAAAGTGGACAAAAAATTTTAAAAAACTAAAGGAAAAAGGCATTTGCTACTACTACTAACCAGTGGAGAGACATGATGAACACAAAGCAATTAAAAAATAAAAATAAGAAAGGATGCAGTTCAGTTTGTTGATTTTTGGGTTTGATTCACATGGATCGTAGATCCAATTATTGGACCACTTTAGGTCTGCATTGAAATTGGTCTCTATTTGAGTGATTTAAATCTTATTTTCTTTCATGGACAAACAAGTCGATGCATGGATTCTGATCCGTTTTGATAACTATGCAACTCTATATCAAGTCTTTTTTTTTTTAAAAAAAAAATTCTTTAATGACAGAATTTTCTAATTTAAAGTAGCCATTGCAATTTTGGAAAGAAAAGAATATTCTTCCTAAACATATATTAGTTTCAGTGGATAGAGGGTTAATAAGAATTTTAGTACTGATAGTTTTAATTTTTATAATTTTATTTTATGTAATTATATTTTAAAGTTTAAAATAGTTTTAAGTCATTTTGTTAGCTTATATTAAATATAAATAATAAGAACTAACTTAGAATCCAATTGGAGTTCAATTTTTTTTATCATTCTATATCAATGATCTATGAAAGAAAAAAAAATTCCTCATTTTAAATTCTTATTAACACATAGATTCCTTTTTTTTCTTAAAGAAAATAATGAAGGTAATTTTTTTATAAAATAAGTAAATGTTAATAAATGTTAATGGTAAAATTTGGTTTTGAAGACCCAAATCTTAGTGAATAGAAAAAGTTCTTGAAACCCCAAGCTACAAGCTGAAAATGCAAGTTTGAATGAGGAAAACAAGAGTGAAGAGAAGGAAGGACGATAGACACTGGATTTTTATCGTGATTCGACTAAAGCCTGTTCAAGCCCCCACATCCACAGTGACTTATATTTTCAGTTGAGCAATGGTTATTCTATATGGTTTTACAAGGATACAATGACAATACACTCTCACTTTGTAAGAGCTCTTTCTCTCTCTGTTCCGGTAGAGTTTCTACATGTCACTCTTCTTACTTGCCTATTATAATGGTCTCCCCCTCCTATTTATAGAAGCAAGGAAGGATATAAGTATAATTTGACAGATAGCAAAATAATTATCTTTGTCGCTTTGGGAATTAAATGCTTAGCCCCGGGTAATAAATACAAGGCAAATCATTGTCGGACTGCCGGAGGACTAATGTGTTAGTTTTGGAAGCTGACTTATCGATTGGAAGTATAGATCTTCAGCTACTGACTAGACTTCTTGTACACTTTCTCATATCGCTATCTTAGCAACCTGAGGCAATGATGACTAACCCTGCCAAGTTCTTCTAGCAGATCTCCTGGAGGATGACCGGAATGGTGTGCTCTTGTCAACGAGCTAAGATCTTCCTTAACAGGTCTGGTCATTGCTTGGCCCTTGTCTTGTGTCCTACGTTTGCGGCTGGCGAGCTTGGACTCCTCGCTTAGCGACCTCAATCATTGTGCAATCTGGGCAAAGGCCCGATTTTGCTTCTTGTCAGGCCTTTGGTGAGTCCATTTTGCATTATCCGGAAAATACTCATAACATTAGCCCCCCAACTCTCAGTTCACTTTGCAAACTGGGAGTTAGATTTTACTGGCAAAGTCCTTATTCATAGTTTATGGCGTGGTCAAGTCTTTCACTTATAGTCTGTCTCATAGCTGAAGTCTATACTTATAGCTTATTGTGTGATCTCAAATCTTAGTCTTTCATTTCATCTGTGCTAGGCCATACTTCCTATTGTGCATTTATTTTACAGTTGTTAGTGTGGCAGTCTTGTTTTAATTACGGACCCTTCGACCTTGAGCATCTGAATAACCTCTGGGTTCTTCAGTGAGGTCGATAAGTCTATATAAGATGCAATGAGTCTTCCTTATTTGCTTCTCAGAATGATCGAATGGATACATCGACTCAGCCCCTTTATTTTTTAGGTTCTGGCCTTCGTCTAGTGCTTTGAGACGTGTATGGCCTGCTGCATGTGGTTCCTATGGGGTATTCCTTTGTTAGGACTCTAGGAACTTGTTTGTAACCTCCTCTTGGTGCTGACAAGTTTAGCTCTCCCTTTTTTGCTCTTTTGTCCTCTAGCAAGCTAATTGCTTAGTTTCTAGCCACGACCAAGAGTGGTGAGGCCAAAGGGAGAGCTTCCGGCTTTAAAGGAGGCTTGGACAAAGGAGCTAGAACTATTTGGTTGGCTTGTTGGCTTTGTGACTTATCGTAGCTCAGTCTTTTCAACCGGGCTCTCTTGTCTTCTTATCCGATGGTGGCAGGTGTTTTTAGGCCTCCAGGCAGCTTGATGAAGTTGAAAGATGCTTTCCTTACTCAAGAAGGTTAAGGAAAACTTGTGTAGCTTTTCTACTTGCCTTTAGTGTTGTTTCTCCTGTTTCAAGCATCTTGGGGAATGCTCAATTTGGATAAGCTATCAGCTTGGTTAGGGAAGGAGTTGGAGTGGTTCCTCCTGTGTATTATGGCTTCAAGCTTGCTGGCATTCAGCTCTTCCTTAGTCAACTACAGGTGTGCTTTGTTTTGTATTCTTGATCCTTTACATAATTTTGTCTTGTTGAGAGAGGTTTTGTAATGAAACATTGCCTTTTATTGTTTTTCTCGAGTATGCTACAATAGTGATCTAGCAAGTCGCGGCTAGCAGCATCAGTCTCTGCAAACCATAACTTGGTAATCACTAAATAAAATAAGCGTTCATTGAGTCAGTTGACTTCAATTAACATTATTTGAACTAATATGAAGGGACTCTAGTCAATAAATTGTGGCATAAAAGGATATGTGCCATATTGAATGACTAATCAGTTGTATTAGCTTATTCCAACTGGCAATCAAAGTTGAGCACCGAAATGCCTCTGTTGACCATGAGTCCAAGCACTAGAGTACTTGAGCACCTTCACTGGCATGAGATGAGGTGCCCACATAGGTCACATAGACGTGTCTTAGCTTGCGTAAGAGTTTGTTGCTTTAACACTTCTTAGATGTGAGGTCTTGATATGTTGCACGAAAGCGCCTTGATCCACGTGAGAGTTTGGTGCCAATGGCACTTCTTGGATGTGGTTTCAATATTACCCACACAAGATTTTGGTGCTTAGAGGCACTTCTTGGACGTGGCCCATGCAAGAGTTTGGTGCGTGGCTAGCACTTCTTGGACACGGGATTTTTGATATTGTCCACGTAAAAGTTTGGTGCTTGAGGCACTTCTTAGATGTGGCCCATGCAAGAGTTTGGTGCGTGGTTAGCACTTTTTGGACATGGGATTTTTGGTATTGTCTGCACAAGAGTTTGGTGCTTGAGGTGCTTTTTAGACATAGTTCATGCAAGAGTTTGGTGCTCAAAGCACTTCTTGGACATGATCTACACAAGACTTAGTGCCCGGAGCACTTCTTGGATGTGGTGCGAGCTAAGAGTTCCAATCCATTACTTGTGATCTGCGATCCTTCGAGCCGTTTGGTATGCCTTCACTAGGTTCATCCGTGACTCTTGGATTTTTGCTACTAGCCTATTATGATTACTCCTGCCTTAGGTAGGTGTGCGTGGTGTGCTATTGTTAGTCCATTACTGGCATACGCTGAACCGTCAAATCATGGGTAAGTAATGGGTTTCCAAATCTAATGATGATGATGCGCATGCTTAAACTGAAGGGACTTTCTCTTCCCTCTTACTTTGTCTTTTGAAACTAAAACTCCCAGGTTCTGCTTGCTCATCCTTTGCTACTTCCTACAACTACCTTTTCGTTGCTTGCTGTCATTTGTGTCGCACCCACTCCCCAATTATTGTTCGAGTCTTGCTTTTTGGAGGGCATCTTTCACACACATTTTCAGACTTTCTACCTTGGTCAATCACGATGAGTCTCTTGTTATCTAGTGATTCCTAGTTTTCCCTATTTCATAGCTTGCGTGAAGCTTGCTTGTTGTTAGTTGAAAAATCTAAGTGCCAGTTGGGATTGTTTGCTTGTACTCTTTTCTTACTAGGTCTGGTTCATATTGGTCAGTTCATTAGTGGTCTTGAGGGTTTTCGATTGCCATTTCAGGCCTTGTGTTTGTTTTCTGGAGTTTTGCAGTTCGATTGTTTAGTCTCATTTTTCTTGTTGAAGTCCAAGTCTTCAGATGTGGTGACCCGGGGTACCCATGACCTATCACATAAAAAGCTATTAGTTTTAGCTTTTAGGTAGGGTCCACTTGTTACGGCCTGACTGATCTCTTTTTCTTTATGTAGATGGCCGCAAGTCATGGATGCTATCGTCACCAAATTAGAAGCGAGGACGACGAATCCAACTCCTCATCTCAGAATGTAGAATGGGTACGTCACCTTGATAGGGTGACCTCGAGAAGCAGTGAGGTTGCTAGAGATTTTGCTTCTCGCCTTGACCCCACTGAAGGTCATAGGGTCACTGCAAACCAGTAACTTTCTAGCCATCAAGTGTTTAGCACACACATTTCATCTGTTTGCTATCACGAGCTTTAGTCTGTAGTCCGGTCATATCGGTTCCACAAAGGGTGTCATGTCATGTTGCCTTGCTCGGATGTTACGCCCCTTATTCACCTCAAGGGTTCATCGCCATTGGCTTCCCGCACCTTGCACAGGACTTAGGTTCCCAATGCATCCCTTTATTATCAGCTTTCTGACTAAGGTGAAGCTTAGTCTGTCCCAACTCACCCCAAACTCTTATACCCAACTCATCTCCCTGGCATTGATTTATTTGAGGAATGGTCTCCCACCTCCATCGGTTGAGGTCATGTGCTATTTATATAGTATTAGGTGTGCGAGCTTGTTGGATGGGCTATATTACCTTTCGGCCTAGCCGATGACACATAAGGGAATTCTTCTGCAGGGTTACACTAAAGGAAGATCTAACATGGGACATTACAAGACTTGTTAGTTTTATATCTTGTGCCCATCCCTAGTCAACCTCAAAAACTTCGATTTTATTTTTGTTCTTGGTGAGCGAGTTGAGGATGCATGTGAGTTTAAACATTCGTTCGTATTTGCTTCTTTGACTCTGACTTTTATTTCATCTTGCAGAAAGGACTGGCAAGAACCTCGCTTTTAAAGCCGAGGAGCTCAAGGTACCAGATCAATTCACTACGTCAGAAGATCTCCAAAACAATTTTTGCTTTAACAAGGGCCTTCTTTGCGCCCACAGACTTGCTCCAACTTTATATTTCAAGCATACTGAGGAGATAGGGATTCATCTAGTGAAGGACGTTGGCCCAGCCAACTTTGGTGATTAAGAGGAGATAATGAGCTTATTTTCTTGTTGCCATCATCTGACGAGGAAGAGACCCCGTTGGCTCCTGATGCAGGTGTAGCTCTTGCTGCTAAGAGCCAGCCTTCGACTTCAGCAAAGGTACGCTTGGAAAGGCTAGTTCCTACCTCCTAGCTTGAAGTCTCAGCTACAGCTAAGGTCGTTACCCTCTTTAAGCCCTCTGCCAATAGCATGAAAGGTAGACAAAGGAAAGAAGGTTGCTGCTCATAAATGAGTCACACCGGAGATTGAGGTAATAGAGAGATCCATCGAGCCTATCTTTAAAATGAAGGAGCATGCTGACGTCTTTGTGGATAATATCAACATGATCTTAGGACCTCACAAAAGGACCTCGCTTCCTTCATAATCTAACTCGGCTATTTAGCTTTTCAAAATTTATTAATGATGATGAAGGTGGACGAGGCGCTCCAAGCTAAAGGTAAGAAGAATGCGAAACTCGTGGAAGATCTGACTGTTGCCACTACTAAAGTGCTAGAGCTAAGGGGGAAGGTCAGGGTTGCCAAAGCCACCTTATCCTGCAAAGTGGCGAATTACAAAGCTATTGCAGTAAATCTAGACCTCGTGACTCATGATTTGGCTAAAGCAAGGATTGATTTGCATGAAGCTCTCCAACATGCTAATTGGGTGGCACAGCATGCCAAAATCTTGGAGCAACATGCTAGTTCAGTAGGGCAGTAAAATAGGGAAGCTAAACAACGAGCTGAGGTTACTATGAAAGAGTTACAATTGACAAAGAAGGAGGTTACTTTTGGGAAAGAGGAGATTGCCAAGATCAGGGTAGAGACTGCCTCTTTGGTTGCAGAATCAGTAAAGAAAGCAAAGTCCAAGACTAACGCTACCTTTCTATACACTCTGTGGAGCCATCATCCTGAACTGGACTTCTTCTTTTTTAGCGAGGAGGTTCTTGTAGCTGTAGAGTGTTTTAAGAGAAGGGTAGCCAAAACTAATTCCTTTGAAAAGGGTATAGAGTCCACGATTGAGGCTCCTCCTACTAGGGGCTCTTCTTAAATGGAGAGCGATTCATAGCCTATGGGAGCTGTTGGAGGTTCAATGGTTGGTGGCCCTATTGCTGCTCCCATTAACTCTTCACTTTGTGAAGGCTTTGCTCCTGGGGGTCCAACTCCTGAAGATCCTATCCCTTAGACCTCGACCTTTGTAATTGACAATTTGCTTTTTGATTTATGAATACATTTTGTAATATTGCATGGACTACGCTTGACTGGATAAATTGTTGAATGGTTTTGTCGTAATACTTGTATATATCTTTTCTAATTTCTTAATTGGCTACTTCATAAGTATGATTTGATAAAATTTAATACGAGTAAAGATTCTAATGGATCATGATTCTGACTAGTACTCTGCCTAATGCATCGCTCGCTCCTTATGCAAGTCTTTATAGAAACTTTATTCAAAAATAATCAAATATGTACATAAAAATCTCAAAGGAACACTTATGTGTCTTTACATATTTCTGAATAATTTACAAAATTTAGACCCCTTACTGATAGTAGGGGTGAAAGTGCTCAGCATTCCAAGCTTGAGAAAATTCTATTTCGTTCAAGTCGGCCAGATGATAAGCTCCATGACCAATAACTCTCTTAACGAGATACAGGCCTTCCCAGTTTGGCCCCAGAGGCCCCTCATTGGCCTTACATGTGCCAGGAAGTACTAGTCATATGACGAGATTATCGGGTTTTTAATTCCAAGCTCAAACCCTTCTGTTGTAATATCTCATGACCTGTTACTGGTAGGTCATGACCCTAAGGTGAGCTCTCTCTCTCAACTCTTCTACGAGGTCTAGATTCACAGCAAGTAGTTGATTGTTGTCTTCTGGATCAAACATGATCCTTCATTGGGTTACCACCTCAAGTTCTGTTGGGATCATCTCTTCGAATCCATATACTATCACAAAGGGAGTTTCTCTAGTGGTGCTACAGGTTGTAGTTCTATAAGCCCAAAGCACCTTTGGTAGTTCATCTACCCATGCTCCCTTTTTGGCCTCTAACTTTGTCTTCAAGATTGCTTGATTATCTTGTTGATGGCCTCGACTTGCCTGTTGGCTTATGGATGATCAATAACTGAAAATCTTTTTGTAATCCTAAGATCATTACAGAATTTGAGAAACTACTTGCTGGTGAATTGAGTCTCATTATCGGTTACGATATACTGGGGAACTCCAAATTTGTAGATGATATTACTCCAAACAAATTTCTCAATCTCTATAGATGAAATCTCTGCAAGCTCTTTTGCTTCTTCCAACTTAGTGAAGTAATCCACAGCCATTATTGCATGTTTGCAATTTCTATGAGCTATAGGTGGCGATCCAATAAAGTCCATCCCCCTGATCGCAAATGGCCACAAACTGACCATGTGCCACAGGTAGGCTAGCGGGGCTTGCAGGATCATCACTAATCTTTTGCATTTATCACACCTTCTAACGAGTTCAACCACATCCTCTTTCATTATAGGCCAATAGAATCCCTATCGAAGGGCCTTTTGAGCTAAAGACATCCCTCCAGCGTGATTTTCACAATGGCCAATGTCAATTTCTTCCAAGATGGTATTGCAATCTAGGCCATTGATGCATCTTAAAAGTGGGGTCAAAAACCCTCTCTTGTAGAGCACATCATCTTAGATACAATATCTAGCTGCTTGAACTCGTAACCTTCAGGCTGCAATCTTATCTTCTGGCAACTTCCCTTCTAGCAAATAGTCCAGGATCGGATTCATCCAAAAGCTTAGCTTCTTAGCAATAGTCATGATAATATTTGTCTACTCTATACTCAGGGATGAAAGGAACTCTACCAGGATGGCCCCTAGGAAGTTAGCATCCTTGGTCATGGTAAGGCGAGCCAAGGCATCAGCATATGCATTCTAGGCTTATGGTATTTGGTTGACCTCGTAATGTTGAAATGATATTAACAACTCCCTGACTTTTTGCAAGTAGGCAATCATCTTTGAACCTCGAGTTTGGTACTCTCCTTACACATGGCAGACCACAAGCTATGAATCACTGAAAACCTTTATTCTTTTATCACATACCTCTTTGGCTAGTCGTAGCCTGGCTAACAAAGCCTCATACTCGGCCTCATTATTCGTGGCTTGAAAATCAAACTTTAGCATGCAGAGGATTTTGTACTCTTCGGGACTGATTAGGAGCAGTCTTGCCTCGGTTTTTTATTCACTGGACGACCCATCAACATACAATTCCTAGCTTGAAACTTTCGGTGTCTCTACTTCCTCTTGCGTGGGGGTAGTGAATTCTACTATAAAGTCTACAAGAGCTTGCCCTTTTATCACCAATCTAGGCTTGAATTGAATTTTAAATTGGGCTAGCTCGATCACCCATTTGAGGAAGCATACTGAGACATCTATCTTTTGTAAGACTTGCCTAAGTGGGAACTGTGTTAGCACTTCTATACTATGTGCTTGGAAATAGGGTCGCAGCTTTCTTGAGGCAACCACTAGGCAGTAGGCAAGTTTCTCCATCAATGAATACCTTGTCTCTATGTTCAGTAGTCTCTTGCTCACATAGTAAACAAGAAATTAAGCCCCACCTTCTTCTCACATTAGTGTTGCACTAAGGGTGTACTGGGATACTCCCAGATAGACGATCAGCTTTTCACCTTCTTTTGGCTTTGACAAAGGAGGAGCTTGCCGATATATTGTTTGAGCTATTGGAAGGCAATTTCACATTGCTCTATCCACTCAAACCTTTTTGCCTTCTTTAGGACATCAAAGAAAAGGACGCATTTATCAGTTGCTTTGGAGATAAACCTACTTAGTGCCATGACTTGGCCATTCAGGCTCTGTACATCTTTGGGCCCTACGAGGGATCTCATATCAAGAAAAGCTCTGATCTTTTCGAGATTAGCCTCGATCCCCCTACTATTTACCATGAAGTCGAGAAACTTTCTAGAAGTGACCCTGAATGCATATTTGAGTGGGTTTAGCTTCATTCAATATTTCCTCAGGATTTGAAACATCTCCCATAGGTTGCGGACATGGTTGACAACTTGTTCCGACTTTACCAAATATCATGCACATACACCTCCATCGTCTAACCAATTTGGTCTTTGAACATCATGTTTGCGAACCACTGGTAGGTTGCTCCTACATTCTTTAGCCCAAAGGGCATCACTTTATAACAATATAACCCATGGTCAATGATGAATGAAGTGTGCTCCTCGTCTTGAGGGGTCATAGGAATCTGGTTATATCCTGAGTAAGCGTCCATGAAACTAAGGAGTTTGTGTCCTACCATCGCGTCCACCAGCTAGTTGATAGGCAAGGGGAAGCTATCCTTAGGGCATGCCTTATTAAGGTCAGTGAAGTCTATGCATATTCTCCACTTCCCATTTTTCTTTTTCACAAGAACGGGATTGGCTACCCAGGTGGGATAGTGAGCTTCCTAAATGAATTTATTCACTAACAGCTTGTCCACTTCTTCCTTTAACACCTTATACTATTTAGGGGTCACTGGCCTTCATTTCTGGTGTACCGGCCTATGGCTTGGGTCAATAATTAACTTGTATGACATGACCTTTAGGCCAATCTCGGCCATGTCCTTGTGGTTCTAGGCGAAGACGTCAAGATTTGCTTTGAGGAACTCTGTGAATTCTATCTTCACATGTGGAGATAGATTCTTGCCCAATTTAAGGCATCTTCCTATGTCTAACTCACTTACTTGAACATCTTCGAGCTCTTCTGTTGGACTCATCATCCTTTTAACATTAACCTCGTAGGGGTCCAAGTCATAACTTACACCAGACAAGCTTACAGGTCGTGGCTCTCCTCCAGAGACAACATTAACTTTCCTTTTCCTTTCTCCCATTTTGATTGCCTCCTTATAACATTTTTGGGCTACTTTTGGCTCTCATCGCACACATCCAACTCCATTCAAGGTTAGGAACTTGACGATAAGTGTCTTGGGTGATATGACCATATCTAGGTCATTCATTATTGGTCGCCCTAACATCACATTATAGGCTGATGGAGAGTCTACAATTAAGAAGTTAGCTAAAGCAGTAGCTTGGTAGCCCAAATCTCTAATGGTTATGGGGAGCCTTATTTGTCCCGTTGGGATTACTGCATCTCCCATGAAGCCAAAGAGGGGTTCTAGAGAAGGCTTGAGCTAATTAGGACTTATGCCCATCTGGTTGAAGCATTATTGGTACATCATGTTAACCAAGCTACCTGTATCAACCATGATTCTCCACACTTCAGCATTGCAGATTTTGGCTCATACAACCACTGCATCGTTATGCAAAGAATGCACTTCTCGAGCATCTTGGCTAGTAAAAATGATGCAGTCAGTGCTCATCCTGACCTTTTTTACTAGTCCTCCTGCTTCATTATGCCTTGCAAGTAGGACATGTCTTGCCTCCCATACGTACCACTTGTGGGACCACTTTAAAGCTCCTATGATATATAGTCCACCATGAATTGTGAATATTGTCCTCACTGAGGGTGTCGCTTAGTTTTCAGGAATTTGCTGGCACTGATGCTAAACTGGCTATTGAGACCATGGGGTTCACTATCCCGAGGGTCAGACCACATAGTCCCTCAATTGACCTCTTCTGATAAAGTCTTCAATGGCATCTTTAAGTGCCCAACAATCAGAGGTATTATGTCTGACCTTATTATGATAGGCACAAAACTTGTTCTTGTCTCTTTAATGGAGAGGAGCTTTTATGGGCCTAGGTCTTTCAAATCTTCGTTGTCCCTCTCCATTGCGAAGATTCAATCCGAGCTATCAAATAAGATGCTATAGCTATCATAGCGATTTTGATGCCAAGGTTGCTCTCCTCTAGCTTTTTTTACGACTTGACCATCTATTCCATCTTTTCGGTCACCTCCATTATTCCCGCAATCTACCCTCCTTTTGCTTTGATTGGAGCCACTTGATTCCCCTTTTTGCTTGAGCTTCTTTGAGCCAAAGGTCTCTTTCCACCTAATCTCATTTGCCGCTCGCTCATAAAACTCTCCCAAGTCTGTCACTGGGGACTTGTATATACTTTCATAAAGTTTATCATCCTTACGAACCCTAGTTGAAATAGTTGTGAGGATGCCCTCATCTATTGGGTTTTCAACATTGCTAACCTCACGTCTAAACCGAGTAATATAATCTTTAAGAGACTCATCCATTCGTTGAAAGACTGTCGCAAGTGTTGGGTTTCATGGCAGCAAGCACAGCAAAAATTTTAAAATTTTGAAACCCAGCCACGGATCCATGTGTAGAATATAAACCAGTTGGTCTGAAAAATTACCTTTTCGCATTGCGTTTATTGTAGAATGCAGCAACACAGGTCATGGTTCCTCTTGGTGTTGCAGTTTTGATCTAGAAAACAGCAACACATCTAGTCACTCCTTCCTCTCCTATGATGCTACGGCTTGATGCAATGTTTCAACTTGATCCAATGAACACGAACAAAAGACTGCGCCTTGATGCAGAATCACAAACACGAAACAACAGATCTGTGTCTCTACGGTATCCACACGTGAGTAAAACAAAACTCTGATTAGATGGAACTGCCTTACCACTACGTTTTTGCTAGAAAACGT
>JANHAO010008786.1:0-18955 GCA_026873985.1 Saraca asoca | reverse complement strand
CAAGTAGTTATTTGCTGCCAAGTGTAACTATTTGTTGTCCAATTTATTGCCAACAAGTAGTTGTTTGATTGTTGTTGTGTTTACTACCAATAGATATAGTTTGTTTGTTGCCCAATGTGTTTGGATGTTGTATATTTGTTTCCTACCAACAAGTAGCTTGATTGCTGCCAACAAGAATTTCATTGTTGTTGTTTTTTTCTTTTCAGGATGGGGTTGATCGCTCCCAACTATCCTCAAATTTCAACATGCAAGCCCAAAGCATGTCTTCTAGAACTTGAACTATTCTCTCAGATTGTCCATTTGTTTGAGGGAGGAAAGCTGTGCTAAAGTGGAGTTACAATCCCAAGGGCTCTTAAAAGGATCTCCAAAAATATGCAGTGAATTGGGTACCTCGGTTGGATATGATTGATAATGGAACTCCATGAAGAGACATAATCCAATCTAGGTATAATTGACCATACTGGGAAGCTAAATAAGTAGTCTCCACTAGAAAAAAAATAGGCACACTTTGTCAAACGATCAATAATTACCCATATAGAATCATAGCCTTTTAGAATTCTTGCTAGTCCAGTAATAAAATCCATGATAACTCTTTCCTATTTCCACTTAGGAATCTCTAAATTTTGGTGTCAGCTTGCAGGTTTTTGGTGTTCAACTTTAACTTGCTAGCATGTGAAACATCGGGAAATAAAATCTACTATGTTACATTTCATCCCTTCCACCCAATAACCTGTCTTCAAATCCTAATACATCTTGTTGCCGCCAGGATGTATAGCATAAGATGAAGAGTGAGCTATATGCATAAGTTACTGTTGCAATTTATCAACATTAGGCACCCATATTCGACCATGAAAAGTTAAGGCTCCTTGTTCATCTTTTGCTAAACCCGGATCTAGTTACTTCTTCATTTTGTCAAGTAGCCCATCTACATTCACATCTTGAGCCTGTACGGCTAAAATTTGACAAGTGGAACCTGTACCTACACATGCGCTATAAATATCATAGGTTCTGATATTTTCAATTTGATTCCATGGGCTTCCACCTTGTGTAACTCGAATGATTGGTTTCCTACTCAATGCATTAGCTACCACATTGGCCTTCCTTGGATGACATATAATGGAGCAAACATAGTCCTTTACATGTTCCATCTAGCGACTTTGTCTTAGGCTTAGGTCTTTCTGATCAAAGATATACTTCAAACTCTTATGATCAATATAGATCTCATATGTCTCACCATAAAGATAATGGTGCCAAATCTTTAATGCAAATACCACCGTAACCATCTCTAAATCATGGGTAGGATAATTCTGCTCATACTTCTTGAGTTATTATGATACATAAGCTGTAACTTTACCATGCTCATTAAAACACATCCAAGGCTAATTTTGGAGGCATCACAGTAAATTGTATAGCTACCATCCCTCATAGGTAATGCCAACACTAGTGCCTTGGTCAAACACTTATTAAGTCACTGAAAACTTACTTCACACAAATTAGGCCACACAAATTTGGCATGCTTTTAAGTCAACTTAGTCAAAGGGGTTGAAATCCATGAGAAATCCTTCACAAAACGACAATAAAATCTAGCCAAACCCAAAAAGCTATGAATTTCAGTCACTAAGGTGGATCTCCACCAATTTTAAACTGCTTCCACTTTCTTGGTATTTTCATTGATACCTTGCTTGGAAATCATGTGTCCTAGAAAAGTCACACTGGACAACCAAAACTCATACTTTGAAAATTTGGCATATGCTGATGTTCTCTTAAAGTTTGCAAAATCGTACTGAGATGCTGCTCATGTGCTTGGTCACTATAGGAATACACTAAGATATCATCAATGAACACGATTACAAATTGATCAAGGAAAGGTCAGAAGACCTTGTTCATTAGATCCGTGAAAGCTGTAGGAGCATTAGTTAATCCAAAAGATACCATAAAAAATTCATAGTGACAATACTGTGTACAAAAGGCAGTTTTTGGAATGTCTTCCTTCCAGATTCGTAATTGATGATAGCCTGAATACAAATCAATCTTAGAAAAGTATTAGGCAACTTGAAGTTGATCAAACAAGTTAATTCTCGACAAGGGATATTTATTTTTCACTGTGACTTTATTTAATTGCCCATAATCAATACACAACCTCAAAGTTCATTCTTTTTCCTTCACGAATAACATTGAAGCTCCACATGGTGAAGTGCTTGGCTAAATAAAACCTTTGTTCACTAAGCCTTGCAATTATATTTTCAATTTAGCTGGCACCATTCAATAAGGTGGGATAGAGATAGGGTTAGCTCCTGAAGCAATATCGATGCAAAACTTAATTTCCCATTCTGGTGGCATTCCATGTAACTCTTTAAGAAAAATATCTAAGAACTCTAGAACCATTAGGACATTTTCTGCCTTCTACTCTGATTGTTCTATTTTCTTGATATAGGCCATATAAGCCTCACATCCTTCCCTAATCATTTTCCTAGCACTCAAGGCAAATAAGGTTAATAGGAACATCACTCCCATTTCCTTGAAAAGGAAGGAATTTCTATTGGTATATACACACTAACTAGCTTATTGTGACAATCTACACAGCATGATGTGTTGATAACTAATCCATAAAACACATCAAAATCAATCATATTTAACACTATCAAGTTATCAGGTAAAATAGTTTCATGTATATCCATTCTATAAGAAGATACCATATCACAAGTAGTCAACATCTGACCGAAAGGAGTAGATACCAACAACTATGATTCTAAGGGGAGTCAGGGTCTAGCAAGTTATAGTGCAAGATAAGTAGAGATAAATGAAGAGGTTGCACCTAGATCAAATAACATATAAGCTAAAATAGATTCGACTGATAAAGTACTAGTGACTACCACATTGGAAGCCTAGGCATCCTGCCTAGTCAAAGCATACACTCTCACAATAGCTACATGTCCACTGCCACAACCCCTCCCAAAAGATCCTCTACCTCCCCCTCTCCCACCAAACTCAAAAGGTCAGGGTCTCGCAGATGCTATAGATCAGGGCAAACTATTTCTTAACACACCTGTGGCTCTATTGCCATTAGGCAGGGTAATTGAATAAGGATAGTCTCTTACCATATGACCTATCTAACCACATCTAAAGCAAGCTCTAGTCTCTCATTTGCAAATCCTCGAATGAATTTTTCCACAAGTCTGACATGGTCCTGGTGCCTTGGGTCTAATTAGAGTAGGGTAACCGGAGCTAGATCCTTTAGAAGGACAATGATTTGAAGAAGTGACACCTATTGATCTTTTACATGTATTACTTTTACCTAGGTCCCATGGGGAAACTGCACATGAGGCCTCCAAAAGGAAGGTGCACTAGAAGCCGAAAGTGAAGGTCTTCTAGAATCTCCATTTATACCCTCATATCTTGATCTTTTCCCACACTATCCTGAGCCTCTCCATCTTTCTTTCTTTCTTTCCTTCCATAAACCTCACTTCTAATTCTATGGCTTGATTATAAACTTGCATACACGTAATGCCCTCAGAAACCTGAATAACATTGAAGTAATTATCATTGAGGCTATCAACAAATTTCCTAGCCTTGTCCTTCTCCATAGGGATCATGTGCTTTGCAAACTGATATAAGTGAAGAAACTGTAGCATACTCAAAAACTATCAACCCTATTTGCTTGAGGTTGTTAAATTCTTATAATTTAGCATATCATTGCCCTTCAAGAAAGAATTATTGTATGAAAGTTGTATGGAATATTTCTCAAGTATTTGCACTTTCCCCTACTGATCTATGATTCTCCCAACCTCAATACCAATCCGCAGTGGATCTGTCAAGCTAAAATCCAACCTGCCTCATAGCAACATCCTTTGGGCACTTAAGGACCTGACACAACCACTTAATCTGATCCAAAAATAGGAAATGATCCACCAAAGACCCAATGCTCAGAAAATAAGGAGGCTTGAGCTTTTGAAACTCTTGGAGGTAGTTTCTAAAGTTCATAGGCATTAGCCCTATAGGAGGTGGAGGGTTGGTGGTAAATTTGTTTCTGGCCCTTCTTATCATTGTCTCTAAAGTCTTTGTTGAATCAATTGATCGGCAAACTCATTTTTAACTTTTTGCAAATTCTTTGCCCACGTTGGGGCATCCAAAGAATAAGGACCTACTGAAGCTCTATAAGTAAAAGGAGCATCAGTCTTATGTTGAAAAGCTTCTAGTTGCACTTCTTTGCATGCAACCCTACCTCGGCCTTTAGCATAGCCTTGGCCTTTAGTTTTACCCCTAACTCGAGGTGGTGGTGGTGGTGGTGGTGATGGTGAAGAAGATGGTTCTTGCGAAACTCTCTCAAATGCTTCTTCGAATTGGTGCCCAATATGAGCCAAAGATCTAGTCCTAGGTGGCATCTCCCTATTATCATGTAGAAGGATTGATTTAGGCAATATTTAGATATGTATATATATAAACAAAAGATTTAGGTATTGCAAAGATTTTCAACATATTTCATGGAATAGGGATCAACATATCCTTATTCATATTTCCTGCTCCCTGGCACACTAACACGAACTCAATATGTCTATCCCAATTTAGTAGTTGGAGACCTCTAATTATACATCTGAACTCTAGACCAAAGCTCTAATCCCAACTCTGTCATGCCCTGACTCATGACACGTGACTGGTGGAGAGAGTCACCAATAGGTAACTCTCTACAAGCCTAACAATGTAGTAAAACCCTTGATGTTACATACGTCCTCTATGGAAAGTGATTAGATAAACACAAACACAAACACATAGGACATAAAGATAAGTTAAACAATACTAACACATTTATTGAAAAAATTTATCACATTTCTAGCAAAAATCGGCCAGAGTCTCCCTTATTTTCCAAACCTTGGACACTAGGCCAATACAATAGCTAAGGGCTATATGCCATACTCATAACCTTTACAGCTAAACAAAATATAACAGAAGCTCAGACATTACAATGTACACAAACTATTGGGCAACAACTGGAAATAAATACATAGACAACTGGATTATACCAATTGCCAAAATGCTTTTGCGTTCGTGCTCTGCAAAAGAAGTCTACCTAATCAAGGAGTAGACTCGAGTCCAAATAGATGTGGGTGAATAGCGGGAGTGGCCTCAGGCTTTGAAAATAGAAAAGAAAATAGAGTGAGTTTCTTAGAAACCCAGTGAGTGAATAATCCTCCCATGAAACCATTAGTTAATTTATCATTGATGTTTAAATGTAATGTAGTAAAACATACATATACAGAGATATAAACATAAGTTTGTAAACATATTATCAAATTTGAAAGCTTTAGTTCATTGAGAAAAACAGTTTCCCCATCATCAAGTCAAAATAAGAAACAAGTACAATATTTTTTCAGAATACTCATCAAACAATTGTGCTAAGAAATCACTCAATTTTTTCTTACTTCACAAATATACAAATATCCAAAAAAATTCAAAATTTCCATATACAGTTAGAATCCAATGGGTAATTCCTTAGAGCAACCATAACTTGCATATATTAATTGTCATTATTCACCTTATTCTTCCAATAGATATTATCCTCTTATTATTCTAATGGATATAATTCTATTCATATGGCCACTTGAGGGTTTTTCCAAAGGAATTCCCAAAAGATCCATAAAAAAAAAGATACAACATAAACTAAGAAGGAGAAATCCATCCTTTAAATAAAAATTCATTTGCAATTCAAACAATATTAATACAACATTTATCATTTGTCATTTTCATTATATTTTCACTAGATTCAAAGTAATTCAAATTGAACATATGAAGCAAATTGGTTTGCAGATCTTATAGTAGTACTAGTCTTACAGGGTTAAACCTTCATTAACAAAATCATACAAATATAATTTGTTATTTCTAAAACATAAGGTTGCAAGTATAAAACACTCACAACAATACATTAATTCCAAAATTTTTGTATAATATAAACCCAATATTCTCAAAATCATACTTTTCCAATACCAAAATTTTTAAAAGAAGGGTGAATTATCCACTCACCTTAGATGGCAAGATAATTTCCAATTTTTTTTTCTTGGATCTCAACTAGATCAACAAAACCTAATAGTCAAAACCCATCAAATATTTTCTAGAATTAGTTTCCAATTGAAATCATACATTCTAATTACTTAGGCTCCATTTAAGATTTGAAAAAATTTCAAGTTAAGACAAAAGAAAAATATACTCACTGCCAAGTATAGGATTGGGGTTTTGGCTAGCCTACTAGCTAAGCATGGAGAAGGTGGAATGAAGTCACCGACCATTGAAAGGTGGTGAACAATGGAGTTACCGCCAATGAACTGAGCATTAATGATGGTTGGCAGGAAACTAGAACAATAGCTATACCGACGAGGAAGGAAGGCTAGATGGAGAATAAAGAGTGGTAGTAGTCACTGACCAAAGGATGACCAATCAGTTACATACAATGGTGGTGCTGATGAGGAAGGCAGTTTAGGAAGATAGGAAAACTCCACATCAGGGGAGGAAGGCTCAATCAACTTTGGCTTGATCACACCAACTTTAGCTACAATTCACCTTAGTTGCATTGGATCGATGATTAGCTTGGCCAAACATTGAGGAGCACCGATGTGACTAGCATCAAAGCAGGGCACAACAGTTGTTCTAATGAGTAGAGTGAACTTTAGCATCAGTGAAGGTCCCACCTAGTTGCTGTTGGCACCGGCATGCAAAGCTCCACTGAAGAGGATGAGCCATAGAGCAACTAGAGAAGCAAAATAAAGCCAATGCAACATAGTCGGACAGATGCAGTAGAGCTCTGATGAAGTAGGGTAACAATAGATCGAAAATGGGTAATAAATTCTAGAAGGTGTAGGAAACTATGGTTGGATTTTGTCCCCCAAAATCTGAAAACTTAAAATTGAAATTTTAGACTATAGAAAAGCTTAAAATTAATATTTATTATCTACTTCATTAATTGTTATACTTTTTTATGAAATAAGTATCACAATAACTAGATTTAGATTTGCCATTTCAAGTTTTTTACTCAGTTTTCATCTTATTTCTATGTTAAATCAAATATGTACTCAAATAATCATTTCAATTCTTGAAATCACTTTGATTATTATAAAAGATATTCAAGGTGATAAAAAAAAACTTACTTTTATGCTAATCCATTTTGTGTTAGGTATTTTTCCTATAACGGCCCATGTATTAATGAATCTTAAGAGATCTATTTAATCTAATTGATGCAAGAAACTGGTATATTAATAATGGAATATATATATATATATAATATAAATCTTAAAACTAAAATTTAATTTACAGATCAAGTCAAGAGTTAAGTAAGTTTTTGATATGCTTGCGCTGCAGATGTCCTAAGGGATCAAGCCAGTACACTACATTCTTATCTGCATAAATGGCATATAGCATACAATGATGTCTATAATAACAAAATATCAAATAAGTAATAGCAAAATGATCCTATAATAACAAAATATCGAATATCACATTAGATGCTCATGACTCAATAAATAGTGTAAGAAGACATTACTTCTTTTTTTAAGGCTCTTAAAATATAAGCTATTTTATCGCTATAGGTGGAGTTTACTAGTAGAAGTAACTATGGACATAGAAATTAATAGTCATCTAGTCCCTTAGTTTCACAATCACGATGTAGAAGCCTTTACAAGAAAATAAAGGAAATTGTTAACAAACACTTTACACTATATAATATAAATAGAATTATGAATTGAAAGTTAAAGGTAAACTCACATTTCAAAAAGTTGGACACGAGATATATTTATATTTTTCATAGCTTAGAATTGCATAATGTTGTCCTTGGTCACAATAATTCCACTTTCATTACCCATTACCTGGACATCAATATGAATTTAGACGAAACCATCATTGGCCATCTTTTTAGCTGCAACAAATAACCTTTTCCTAGGTTTAATAGAAGGCATCTCTTGGTGTTGAGTTGGCTAAGTTGGTTGAGCCATTAATTCCTTTGTTTGCTTACTCTCAACCTCTCTAGCTTCCTCCCCTTCTGATCACTCTTTTCTTAGCGAGAGCCATTGATTAATGTGCAATTACTCTACCAAATAGGTTGTTCATGGTGGCCAGAGATAAAGCTATCCAGATTGGCTTCCTCTCTCCTAAAATCCAACTACAACACTAGCCAAAAACCCTAACCTTGGGTCAAAATAGTGAGTATTTTTTTTTCTTCTTCCTTTTCTCTTTCTCCACTTGATTTTTTTTTATTTTCTATGTCTTAAAAATGAAATTTAAATGAAAAGGATGTCTTATTTCAAATAGATATTGATTTTAGGAGATGTTGTCGAAATTTGATTATTAGGTTTTTGTGATCTAATTGTGACCCAAGAAAAAATAAATTGAAAGTTATCTTGTTATCTAGAGGTTAATGGATAATTACTCCCTTTTTCGTAGTTAATGTTCAAATGATTTTATTCCCTCTTTAAATGTTTTGTAGAATTTAAATTTTACTAGCTCCTTATGTCAGAAAGGGAAATATATGTGCAATATGAGTTTGGTTATCTTTCTCTATATTTTAGAATCTAATTTGGCCATCTTAATATTTCAAATTATTTTCACCTCTATTAGAAGTGAAGCTATATTTGAAGAATGTTGTAGAATATCATGAACTTGGAAAATTGTTCCATACAAGTTATATACGAAGATTATGAATTATGGGAAATACAATTTTAAAGGTTGGCAAAATGAAATTTAGACCTAATGAATGATTGTCTAGTATGATATATGTGAGTTGTAAAGAGATTGATCTTTACTACTTATGAATGAGTTTTATTTTATGAAAAATCTTTGTGTTGAACTTTTGTGAAAAAGAACTTGAAATTCGGATCTTTTGGAAATTCCTTTGGAGAACCCACAAGTGCACTTATGAATAGAATTGAATTTGTTGAAGGAATAAGGGGAGGATGTCTATTGGAAGAACAAGATGAATGATAATGCATAATTTCTATTAGACAAGGTTGCCTTTAGGAATTAGCCATTGGATTCCAACTATTTATTGACATTTTAAAATTTTCCTAACATTCAATTATTTAAGATAGAAGAAAGATTTCAGCAATTTCTTTTATTTTATATTATGATCAATATTGTTTAAAATGCTATGTTTTGCTTCTTATTTTAATTTGATGATTGGTATATTTACTGAAGTTGATTTCCACAAAGAACTGAAAATTTCAATTTGTAAGATGTTTACAAGCTGTTTTGTGTGCATGTGTGTGTGTGCATGTGTGTGATACTACACCGCATTTGAACATGATTTGTAATAGACCATTGGTTTCCTGGAGTATTATTCACTCACTGTGTTTCTAAGAAACTCAGTCCATTTTTTTATGCTTTTAGAGCCTGAGGCCACTCCCATTGCTCACCCTTATTCATCTTGACTTGAGTCTACCCCTTGACTATGTAAACTTTTTTTGCAGAGCTCAGACATATATTGATGGAAATATTTTTGCAGTTGATTAGGTTGAGTTGTCCCATGTAGATATATGTGTCTATTGCCCCAATAAAGTGTGTACATTGTGACATTTGGCCTTGTATTGTATTTTGTCTGATTGTACAAGTTATGAGTGGGGTGTAAAACCTTTAGCTATTGTACTGGTCTAGTACCTAGGGTTTAGAAAATAGGAAAACTCTATCAGATTTTTGTTAGAAATATGACAAAGTATTTTGGTAAATGTGTCAGTATTGTTTTAGTTCACCATCTTGTCTTGTATATTTTTCATTTGTCTAATCACTCTCGATATAGGAGGTGTGTAGTGTCAAGGGTTTTACTGCATAGATTAAGCTTGTCAGGAGTTACTGTTAGGCTAGCCAGCTAGTCTATCTTTTATTTTAATGATGAAAACAATTTTGATCATATCATATTATGTTTATGAGCCTTAATTGTTTGTTGAGTATGTGCAAGTTCAAAGTTCATCAAGATTCTACAAAAGATCTGCATTAGGTTTGGGACTTTATTTTCATTTTTATAAGATCTTTTGTAAGTAAATTTTTCACAATTTAGCTCTAATTATTTTTCTAAAATGATTTTTAAAATGAGATAGTTTTTAAACCACTTGAAGAAAAATATAAAATTATTTTTTACATCACGAATTGAATTGCGCATCGATGCATTGAATAACTTATCAAAAATTCATATCGCAATCAAAGTCATAATCGATGCATGAAACACAAATTATTTTACTCAAGGTTAGGAAAAATAGCTACTTCGATGTAGTAATCAATGCAAAAGTTATGTATTATAGATCATACTTCAATTACCACACCGATTATTTAGTTATAACAGACTATAATCGATGCAATAACTCAAAGTTAGTTATTCTACTATAGACAATTATAGCAGTTATTCAAGCCTAACTGCCTTCTCTATTTAAACAATCTTTTGTTGATTTTTTTCATACATTCAAGTGTGAAAAACTATTCTCTCATCTTTCTTATCTCTACATTTTTTATTTGAATTGATTCAAAGATCCTGGAGCTTTCTTGTTGAAAATTCATATAGTTATAATTGAGATTTTCATCTCAACTCTAGTTTTGTATTCTTACCTTTATCTCTTTTATTTTCTTTTAGATTTTTGGTGTTAGAAATCTAGGTTAGCAAGATTCCTATTTAAATCTTGTGTGTGTTTAGGTTTAGAAGAGCCCAGCTTAATTCTTCTAGGTTAACAAGAAACCTGTAAAGTCCTGTTGTAAAACTGGCAGTTTAGGAGCCCTATAAAATACTAATGTTTTTGATTAATTGAAGTAGTCTTTTGGTTGATGAAAGATCCAGTGGAGTAGACTTGAATTGCAATTTCAATTCAAGTTGAACCACTTAAAAATTGTGGTGTTTCCTGTTTATGTTTCTGCACAATTATTTTCTAGTTTTTGCAATTCTAGTTTCTGCAATATTCATTACTGGATTATTATTTTTGCTATATTTCTTATTCATTTTGTGAACTAATTCATCTTAATCTTAAAGAAATCTACTACAATAATTATCTTTATCATATTTCTCTTGAATTTGTCAAAGAAACTAATGTAGTTGTGCAACTTATTAAAAAGAATCTAAAAATAGATCCAATGATCTAAGGGACAAGATCCATATTTTTTCGTAATTTAATTTTTAATCTGGGGCCTAACAGTTTCCTAAGGGTAACATTCTACACCAGTCATGCACCGAAATTCGAGGCATGACAAAGTTGATATCAAAGCTAGGTTTAGAGTTCAGGTGCATAAGTATAAGTCTCGAACTACCAAAGTAGGATAGACATATTGAGTTTGTGTTAGTGCACCTGAGAGCATGAAACATGAATAAGAATATGTTGAAACCCACCCTAAGATATGCGTTAAAAATCTTTGTAATTCCTAAAATTTTCATTTATATGCATGAAAATATCTGAATAATGCCCCAAAATAATTCTTCTATTTGATAATAAGGAGATGCCACCCTGAACTATATCTCTGGCTCAAATTGGACACTGATATGAAAAAGCATCTAACAGAGCTTCACATGAACCATCCCTTTCACCACCACCACCTCAAGGTAGAGTTAGACCTAAAGGCCAAGGTAGGGTTGCATGTGAAGAAGTGCAATTGGAAACTTTCTAACATAAGATAAACATTCCTTCTACTTCTTGCGCTTTAGCAGGCCCTTCTACTTCAGATGCCCTAGCGTGGGCCAAAAATTTGTAAAGAGCTATAAATGAGTTTGTAGATGAACTGACTCAACAAAGGCTTCAAAGACAAAAATAGGAAGGGCTAGAGACACAATTACCACTAAAATTTCCAACACCTATGAACTTTAGAAATTACCTCCAAGAATTTCAAAAGCTTAAGCCTCCTCGTTATTTAGGCATTGGGTCTTTTATGGATCCTCTCTTATTTTTTGATTAGATCAAGTAGTTGTGGTGGGTCCTTGAGTGTCAAGAGGATGTTTCTGTGAGGTTGGCTAGATTCCAACTGGATGAATCCATTACGGATTGGTATTAGGGTTGAGAGAGTTGTAGATTATCTACGGAAATAACAAATGCTTGGGGAAGTATTTCATATGGCTTTTCTATAGCAATTCTTTCCTAAACGACTATGATATGCTAAATTATAGGAATTTAACAATCTCAAGCAAAAAAGGTTGTTAATTTTTGAGTATACTGCACAGTTTCTCCACTTATCTCAGTTTGCAAGACACATGATCCCTACTGAAAGGGACAAGGCTAGGAAATTTGTTGATGGCCTTAATAATAGTTACTTCAATGTTATTCAGGTTTCTGAGGGCACCATGTATGAGCAAGTTTATAACAGAGCCATAGAATTGAAAGTAAGGCACATGGAAAGAAAGAAAGAAAGAAATCAAGACATGAGGGTACAAGTGGAGATTCCAAAGGATAGTCATCTTTGGCTTCTAGTACACCTCCTTTATGAAGGCTTAATGTGCAATTTCCACTAAGGGATCTAGGTAGAAGTAGTCAGAGTAGAAGACTGACAAGGGTTACCTCTACAAGTCATGGGCTTTCTAGAGGATCTAGCTCCAATTACCTCACTTTGATTAGACCTAAGGCACTGAGACCATGTAAAACTTGTGGAAAATTCATTCAAGGCTTGTAGATGGGAAACTAGAGCTTGCTTTAAATGTGGTCAGATGGGTCATATGGTGAGAGATTGTCCTTATTAAATAACATCGCCTAGTGGTAATAGGGACAAAGGTGCATCAGGAAATATTTTACCCTGATTTACAACATCTACTAGGCCTTCACCATTTGAGTTTGGTAGGAGAGGGAGAGGTAAAGGTCCTACTAGTAGAGCATATGGTAGCGTACATAGAGCTACTGCGAGAGTATATGCTTTAATCAGGAAAGACGCCCAGGCTTCTAATGCAGTAGTTACAAGTATTTTGTCTGTAGATTCTATTCAAGCTCATGTATTATTTGATCTAGGTGCAACTCATTCGTTTAGTTCTACTTATCTTACACCATGACTTGCTAGATCCTGACTCTCTTTAGAATCACAGTTGTTAGTATCTATTCCTTTGGGTCAGACATTGACTGCATGTGATATGATATCATCATATGGAATCGACGTGCATGGAACTATTTACCTGGCTGATTTAATTGTATTAGATATGGTTGACTTTGATCTTATTTTAGGCATAAATTAATTATCCCTACATTGTACATGTGTAGATTGTCACAATAAGCTAGTTAGTTTTTGTATATTAGATAGAGACCCCATTTTGCTTTAGGGAGATAGGAGTGATGCTCCTGTTAACCTTATTTCTATTTTGAGTGCTAGAAAAATGATTAGGAAAGAATATAAGGCTTATATGGCCTACATCAAGAACACATAATATTTAAACAAAATGCAAAAGAAGTACCAGTGGTTTGAAAGTTCCTAGATGTTTTTCCTGAAGAACTATTGGGAATCCCACCAGAGCAAGAAATTGAGTTTTGTATTGATATTGCCTAGATATGAACCCCATTTTCATTTCACCTTATCAGATGGCATTAGCTAAATTCAAAGGATTAAAAGTATAGTTGCAAGACTTAGTGAACAAAGGTTTCATTCCCCCTAGCACTTCACAATAGGGAGCTCCAGTGTTATTTATGAAGAAGAAGGATGGAACTTTGAGGTTGTGTATTGATTATAGACAGTTAAACAAAGTCACAGTGAAAAATAAATATCCTTTATTGAGAATTGATGACTTGTTTGATCAACTTCAAAGTGCCCAATATTTTTCCAAGATTGATTTGCGTTTAGGCTATCATTAGTTATGAATCCAGAAAGAAGACATTCCAAAAACTACTTTTCACATTCGATATAGGCATTATGAATTTTTGGTACTATCTATTCAATTAACAAATGTTCCTGCAACTTTTATGGATTTGATGAATAGGGTTTTTCAACTTTTCTTTGATCAATTTCTAATCATGTTCATTGATGATATCATGGTGTATTCTCGTAGTGACCAAGAACATAAGCAACATCTCAGGATGGTTTTGCAAACTCTCAAAGAATATTGGTTGTATGCTAAATTTTCAAAGTGTGAGTTTTAGTTGTCCATTGCAACATTTCTAAGATATATGATTTCCAAGGAAGGTATTAGTGTAGATTCCAAGAAAGTAGATGCAGTTCAAAATTGGCCTAAACCCACGCCAGTGACTGAAATTCTTAATTTTTTGGGTTTGGTTGGATATTATCACCATTTTGTAAAGGACTTTTCTTGAATTTCAGCTATCTTGACCAAATTGAATTAAAAACATGTTAAATTTGTGTTGTTCGATTCGTGTGAAGAACATTTTCAACAACTTAAAGAGTGCTTGACCATGGCACTAGTGTTGACATTACCATCGAGTAGTGGTAGCTATATAATTTATTGTGATGCCTCTAGAGTAGGCCTCAGATGCCTTCTAATGTAGAATGGCAAAGTTATAGCTTACATGTTACAACAACTCAAGAAACATGAGTTGAATTATCCTACCTATGATTTGGAGATAGCTGTGGTGGCATTTGCATTGAAAATTTGGCATTATTATCTTTATGGAGAGACTTATGAGATTTACACTGATCATAAAAGTTTGAAGTATAATTTTTCAGCAGAAAAACTTGAACCTAAGGCAATGTCGATGGATTGAACCTATAAAGGACTATCATTGCTCTATCTTATATCATCCAGGCAAGGCCAATGTGGTGGCTGATACTTTGACTAGGAAATCAGTTAGGAGTCTTGCTCATATTAATGTGCAAAGAAGACTAATGATCTAAGAGTTACATAAGGTGGAAGCCTGTGGAATCAAATTGCAACATTAGAACCTAGGATACTTACGCAACACATGTAGGTATTGTTTTCACTTGTTAATCAAATTATGGCTGCATAGGTTTAGGATGTGAATGTAAATAGGCTGCTTGACAAAATGAAGCAGAAACCAGACTCAAGTTTGGCAAGAGATGAACAATGAATTTTAACTTATCATGGTCAGATTTGGGTGCCTAATGTTGACAAATTGTGACAACAACTTATGCATATGGCCCATTCTTCATCTTATGCTATGCATCTAGGCAGTAACAAGATATACCAAGATTTGATGATAGGTTACTGGTGAGAAGGAATGAAATGTGACATAATAGATTTTGTTTCTGAATGTCTCACATGTCAGCAAGTTAAGTTTGAACACCAGAGACTTATAGGCTTAAACTAGAATTTGGAGATTCTTACGTGGAAATGGGAAAGAATTACCATGGATTTTCTTATCGGACTACTAATGACACCAAAAGACTATGATTCTATATGAGTAATTGTGGATCATTTGACAAAGAGTGCCCATTGTCATCTAATAAAGACTACTTATTCAACTTCCTAGTATACTTAGTTATACTTATATCAGATTGTGTCCTTTTAGGGTGTCGCATTGTCTATCATATCTGATCGAGGTACCAAGTTGACAGTGTGATTTTGGAGGTCTTTCCAAGAAGCCTTGGGTTCACAACTTTACTTTAGTATAACCTTCCACCCTCAAATAGATGAGCAATCTAAGAGAACAATTCAAATTCTAGAAGGCATGCTTCCAGCTTGCGTGTTAGAATTTGAGGGTAATTGGGAGCGATCTCTGCCTTTGATTGAATTCGCCTATAACAACAATTACAATTCTTCAATTCAAATGGCTCCTTTTAAGGTATTATATAGGAGAAAATGTAGATCTCCTATCATTTGGTTTAAGGTTGGCAAGACAAAGTTATTAGACCCGGATTTGGTTCAAGATGTAAATGAGAAAATCAAGATTATTAAAGAAAAATTAACAACTGCTCAAAGCCATCAAAAGTCATATGCAGACAAGAGAAGAAGGGATTTGAAATTTCAAGTGGGTGACCAAGTATTCTTAAAAATATCACCTATGAAAAGATTGATAAGATTTGGTAAGAAGGGAAAACTAAGTCCCTAGTACATTAGCTCATTTCCTATAGTGAAGAGAGTAGGCATCAAGGATTTTATGTTAAATCTACCTCTAGAGCTAGAGAGCACCTATCTTGTTTTTCATGTGTCCATATTGAAAAAGTATGTCCCAGATCTGTCTCACATCCTTCCACAAATCCTGATTAAACTGGATAGTCATCTGATCTGAGCTATGAGGAGTGTCTGATAGCTATCATTTACTGGCAAATAAGAAAACTTCACTCTAAGGAATATCTTTTAGTGATCATCCTATGGGAAAGTCATAGGAAAAAAGAGATGACTTGGGAACCTAAACCAGTCATAAAGGATAAGTATTCCTATCTTTTTGAATAATTTATTGATACGAAGCCTTCTACTCTAACATCATTAGAGCCATACCATCAATAGTTAGCCAAAGTATTTCATTTTGTTCTAATGCAAGTTTGCTTATAGAATTCAGGAATGAATTCTTTTAAAGGGGGAAGAATTGTGATATATGTTATACTAAGTTAATTAAAGAAAAATAATAATATTGATAAATTGAACTAGTAGCTATATTGCTAAACTATGTGTTATTTTTTTATAGATATTAAGTAAGTATAATTTTATTTTAGTTTCATTTTTAATTTACGTGTAATATTGAAAATAAAATAGTTAAGTTAAAGTGTTTAAAATTATGTTTTGTAAAACAGATATGCATAAATATATATATATATATATATACACATATTTATAAACTTGTTTTTGTCCTCCTTCTTTCTGATACTAAGACCCCCCTTTCCTGCTTCTTCTCAGTCACGAAGCAGAGGACCTCCCCATCAGCAGCTCTGAATATGTTTTCTTCCGGCCAAGTTGTAGCTCACTTTCTCTGGCTGTCCTCCATTTAACCCTGCCCTGAGCCGCTCGCTAGCAATAACCCCACTGTGTTTTCCTCCTGTGACCTGCTTCAGTGCTCTGCTTTTGCTCAGCTTCCTCTCCTTCCGATCTGCTTGGCTTCTTCTCCTTCTGAACTGCCTTGCTTCTGCTCCCTTTTCGATTAGCTCCCGTTTTGCTTCTGCTTCATCTCCAATCTATTCCAGCTTTGCTCTCCGATCAGCCCTGTTCTCTGATGTGCTGCTGTTCTGCATCATTGGCAGTTGCTCTACCGTGAAGGTCAGCGCCAACTGCAGTGCAACGACTCAACTGCTTAGCTACCCACAGTGTCTCCGACTGCCTTGTCCTGCCGCATCAACGGATCGGATCTCATTCCTTTCAGCCAGAGATAGGCTGTTCGTGGTGGCCAGAGGTGGAGCTATAGGAACTGCCAACGACTAGCGATCGGAGACCACAGCCAGACCGGCTTCCTCCCTCCAGAAGCTCAACTGTAGCACTAGCCAAAAACCCTAAACCTGTGTCAAAATAGTGAATATTTTTTCTCTTTTTCTTTTTCTCTTTCTCCACTTGATTTTTTTATTTTTTATTTTCTATGTCTTAAAAATGGAATTTAAATGATTAAAATGTTTTAACAAATAGATATTGATTTTAGGAGATGTTGTTGAAATTTGGCTATTAGTTTTTTGGTGATCTAGGTGTGATTCAAGACAAAAGAAATTAGAAGTTATCTTGTTGTCTAGAGGTGAGTGGATAATTACCCCCTTTTCTTAGTTAATGTTCAAAAGATTTTATTTCCTCTTTAAACATTTTCTAGAATTTCAATTTGACTAGCTATTTCCATCAGAAAGTGAAATATATGTCTACTATGAGTTTGGTTATCTTTCTCTTTATTTGAGAATCTAATTTGGCCATCTTGATATTTCAAATTGAAGTATGTTGTAAAATATCATGAACTTGGAACATTGCTCCATACAAGTTATATATGAAGATTGTGAATTGTGGGAAATAATTTTTTAAAGTTTAGCAAAATACTATTTAGACCTGATGAATGATTGTGTAGCATGATATATGTGAGTTACAAAGAGATTGATCTTTACTACCTATGAATGAGTTTTATCTTATGAAAAATCTTAGTATTGAGCTTTCTTGAAAAAGAACTTGAAATTTGGATTCTTTGGAAATTCTTTTAAAGAACTCTCAAGTATACTTGTAAATAGACTTGAATCTATTGAAGGAATAAGGGGAGAATGTCTATTGAAAGAATAAGGTGAATGACAATGACTAATTTCTATTAGACAAGATTGCCTTTAGGAATTAGCAATTGGATTCCAACTGTTTAAATAAATTTTATATTTTTTCTAACATTGAATTATTTGATATGGAGGAACAATTTTTGTGATTTCTTTTATTTTATAATATGATGAATATTCTTTAAAATACTATACTTTGCTTCTTATTTTAATTTGATGATTGGTATATTTACTTAAGTTAATTTCCACAAGGAGTTGAAATTTTCGATTTGTAAGATGTTTATAGACTCATGCATATATATATGCATATATAAATGTTACAATATACTACATTTGAACATGATTTGTAACTAATCATTGGTTTCTTGGAGGATTATTCACTCACTGGGTTTTTATTCCTTGACTGGGTAGACTTCTTTTGTGGAACTCAAACATATATTAATGGAAATATTTTGGCACTTGATTAGATTGACTTGTCCCTTGTAGATATATGTGTCTGTCACCCAATAAAATGTATACATTGTAACATCTAGGCTTGTGTTGTATTATGTTTGATTGTATAGGTTATGAGTGGCGTGCCCTCGACTCTTGTACGTGCCTAGTGCTCTAGGCCCAAAAATCACTTGTCCTGTATATTTTTTATTTATTTAATCAGTCTCCACATATGAGATATGTAGTGTCAAGGATTTTATTGCATAATTTAGGCATATAGGGAGATACCTAAAGGTGATTTTCTATATTGATCAAGTACCGAAATTTAGGGTTTGGCACACATGATCATCTAAAATACATTTAATTGAAGGCAAGGGAGTCCTACATGTAAGAATAATTTTGTAGACTAACATAAATCATGTTTTCATAATTAAAATACAGATTTAATATTTAAGTTAATTATAAGTGTTTTGTA
>JANHAO010008785.1:0-19000 GCA_026873985.1 Saraca asoca | reverse complement strand
TTTTTCTTTTGTTTTCAGGTTTCAAAGATATACAACTTTGGTACAAGAGAATCAAGACTAGTTTTTAGGATTTATTTTCTATTTTCTATTTTTTAGGATCTCTTGTAAATAAATGTAATTGATCTTTGATCCAAATATTTTTCATCTTAACGATAAGGCGGAAAATCATTTGAAGAAAAACAAGATTTTATAAAATAATTTTTTATATCATGAATCAATGCGTACATCGATACGTTGAAGAACTTGTGAAAAGTTCATATAGAAATTAAAGTCACATTGATGCATGAAGTATAATTGAGTTTCCAGAAAGTTAACCAAAATAGATTCTTTGATGCAGTAATCGATGCACAGGCCTTGTATAATGCACTACACATCGATTAACACATTGATGAGTTAGTAAATAACATACTGTAATTGATGCTACTTTGATACAATAACTAAAAATCAATTATTTTGTTACAGACAATTATAGCAATTATTGAACCCTAATTGCTTTTTCATATATAAATGTTTTCATAAAGCTTTTCTTCACAAATTTTCATTACAAAAACATATGATTAAGAGCAGCACACGATTTTCTCTCTGCCTTATCTAAAATTCAAGATCATTACAAGCTTCTAGATCAAGATCACTTCAATTTATCTTTAGAGAGTTTGAGATTTTCATCTCAAACTCTGGTATTGTATTACCTCTCCTTTTTTGTTATTGCCTTTTTTATTTTTAGGATTTCTAGGGATTTAGAAATCTTGTATAGGTTAGCAAGAACTTGCCAATGTTATTTTTTTCCTTAGGTTTAGAAGAGCCTATCCCCAATTCTTCTAGGTTAGCAAGAAGCCTGTTAATTTCTTGTGTGTTTGTTGTAAAGACTAGCATTTCAAGAGCCTGCCAATCCTGATAGTTTTGTTTCAATTTAAGAGGTCTTTTGGTTAAGAAAGATCAAGTGGAGTACACATGAATTGCGATTTCAATTCAAGTTGAACCACTTAAAAATATATGTCTTCATTTTTCTTTTCTATATCTTTAATGCTTCTGTTATTAATTTTTAACATCTAACAATTTCATATTACTGGTCATTAATCCTCTACATATTTTATCTGAGGAAAAGATTTAATTAAAACGAAGGCGTATACATATGCTCCAATAAGAAAAGGGCAAGATCCACTTAATTCTGCTTAGTTAGCTTCTACAATATAAATTTTACCCACCACCAAGGGACCAAATAATGGTATGAATCAAGGTATTCACAGCATCAATAATGGGTCTACCATATTATCCTAACACTAATTCTCCTTGAATATCATATGTAAGAACTGTATGAATTTGTTGTTTTTCTAGGTTGGTATAGTGGTCATCCCACCATCCTTTGAGTTGGCTAGTAAATTAAGCTACTAACACATGAACGATTACAGCATCATCACATCCATGCTTTGTTTGGTAGGCTCTGCTTACCATAGTCATTTGTTGTAATAGTTGGATGATCTCATATTCAGACCTAACATCTATGTTCCAAGTTTGGATTCAAATCAGGCCATTTGCACTATATTCATAATCACAATTGTGGGAATAGGGCAAGTGAAGTATGTCTGGTGAGTTGAATTGGAAGTTTGCACTTAATTTTGTGATTTTGATTGCAAGCATCTTAGGCTTGATAGAAACTTTTCCAATTCATGGTGACTTGAATTGGTATAAATACCCATTTCATACTTTTCCTTAGTGTGAAACCCAAATTTGCCAGAGACAAATACTACCTAATTCATTTGTTCTTCAATTCTTTGTTTCATCTCTCCAATTTGAGCTAAATTTGAGTGAATATATTCCTCCAATGCTTTAAATTGTAATTTGAACTGTTAAGTTCTTGAAATTTCTCTTATTTTCTCTTCAAATACTACTAGGTTTTCTAAAGTTAGCCATACTTAGGGTAGAATGGTGGTTGAGCTCTTTCTTTTTCTTCTTTAAGTGAGATTCTCAAAGGGTTTAAGATTGTGGTTGAGTAATTCTTGTAAAGACATTCCTGAGTGCCTATCTAAACTTTGACCGATTGCTATTTTAGTGGATTGAAGCTTGAAAGTGGAAGTACACCTTAAAGATGATTTTCCAAGGGGGAAAACTTATGATTCAAGTGTTGGTGACAAGTTGGTTTAGGTTCCTAAAGCTTCCACTTCTGATGCTACTAACCTTGGTGGACCCAAGACTACTTGGGTACCAACTTCAAAAAAATGATTTGTCTTGTGTATGTGTGTGAGAGATCCTGGGGTGACATGTGGTTTCTTGATAGTGGTTGCCCTCGTTATATGATTGGTAACAACTTCAAGTTCTACTTGCTTACTTCTATTGACGGTGGACATGTCACTTTTGGGGATAATACCAAATAAAAGGTTATCGACAAAGGAAGAGTAGGTAAAAATCCTAATTCTTGTATCAAAAATGTTTTGTTGGTTAAAGATCTCAAGCATAGTTTTGCTTAACCTTTGTAAATTCTATGTTAAGGGGAATAAAGTCACTTTCGACTCTACTTATTGCATAGTTGAAAATATAAATAATAAGCAAATTAAGCTAGTTGGCAAAAGGTTTAATAGCATTTATATGAATAATATTGATAATGAGTCAATTATTGATTCAAAGTTTATGGTTAGTTTGAATGATGATCATAGATTTGGAATAAAAGACTTATGTATACTAGTATGGATTTAATTAGAAAATTGTCTAAAAATAAGCTAGTTGTCAGTTTTCCTAAGATTAGATACATCAAAGATAAGATTTGTGATGCATGTCAAAAGAGTAAATAAATAAAATCTTCTTTTAAACCTAAAAATTGTGTTTCTACATCAAGGCCACTTTAATTACTTCATATGGACTTAATTGGTCCATCCCGAGCTAGAAGTGGTTGTGATAATTTTTACATGTTTGTGATTGTTAATGACTATTCAAGATTCACGTGCATCTTGTTTCTTGATCAAAAGAGTGATACTTTTCAAGCTTTTAGGAAGCTTGCTAAGTCTATCTAAAATGAGAAAGGATCAATAATAGTAAATATTAGAATTGATCATGGTGAAGAGTTTAATAACCATGATTTTAATTACCACTACATTGAGAATGGGATAGGTTATAACTTCTTTGCATCTAGAACCCCTCAATAAAATGGAGTTATTGAGAGGAAAAATAGATGCCTAGAAGAAATGAATAGGACATGCTTAGTGACAATATTATTCCAAAGCCAATTCTTAAGAAAACTGCCTATGAACTATATTTTGGAAGAAAGCCTAATATATCGCATCTTTACATTTTTTATTGTAAATGTTTTATGCATAATAATGGCAAAAACAACCTAGGTAAATTTGATGCTAAATGACTCATTATTCTTTAGGTGTTTTCTATGAGTAAAGCTCGTTGAGTGTATAATAAGAGAACTTTACAAATAGAAGAATCCATTTATGTTGTATTTAATGAGTCTACTCCAAGTCTTTAGAGAAATTATGATAATGATGAGAAAGAAAACTCCTAGCTTCCTTAACAAGAGTCAAATGAGCATAGAAAAAGAATTGAGGAAGAAGAAGACAAAAAGGATAATGATGATGATAGAGCTTGTCCCATGATCAATTGGGATGATGAGCTACCTTGCTACCTCAAAAGCTTGGAAAGTCATCCAAAGGAGCAAATAATTGGTAACTCAAAGCAAAGGATAACTTGTAATACTTTAAGGAGCATTTGTAATCATTTAGCTTTCCTATCTCAATTTGAACATAAATACAATGATGAAGCTATATATGATGAATATTGGATCTTGGAAATGTAAGAGGAATTAAATCAATTTGAAAGAAACTAAGTTTGGGATCTTTTGTCAAGACCTAATGATCATATAATTATAAGAACTAAATGGATTCTTAAGAACAATCTTAATGAGAATGGCATTATAGTGAGAAACAAAGACCAGTTGGTTGCTAAAGGCTACAACCAAGAGAAAGGTATTTATTTCGATGAAACTTATGAGTCAGTAGCAAGATTAAAGGCTATAAGAATGTTATTAGCATATGCTTGCATTAAGGGATTCAAAATTTATCAAATGGATGTTAAAAGTGCTTTCTTGAATTGCTTGATCATGTTTTTAAGCTTATCTTTAGGTCTCAAACAAGCTCTGAGAACTTGGTATGAGCACTTGAGTAAATTTCTTTTGCAAAATGGCTTTTCAAGAGCCAAGGTTAACATCACACTATTCATAAAGCATAAGGATACTGACATTCTCTTAGTGTAAATATATGTTGATAATATTATTTTTGGTGCTATTAATGAATCCTTGTACAAAAAATTTGCTGAGATTATGCAAGGTAGATTTGAGATATCAATGATGGATGAGCTCAACTATTTCCTTAGTCTTTAAATCAAACAATCAAAGGATGAAATTTTTATTAAGTCAAACCAAATACACAAAACAATTACTAAAATGATTTGACATGGAAACTGCTAAGCCTTTTGGTAATCCTATAAGTCCTTCCACAAAACTTAATCTTGATGAAGGAGGTAAGAAAATTAATGTCCCTCTGTATAGAGGCATAATAGATAGTTTGTTTTATCTTATTACAAGTAGACCCAATATAATGTTTAGTTTGTGTATGTATGCAAGGTTTCAATTTAATTCTAGGGAATCAAATTTGATTGCTATTAAAAGAATCTTTAGACACCTTGTAGGAAAACCTCAATAGGCTTGTGGTATCTTAAAGCAAGCTCTAGTTGCTTGGCAGGTTATTTTGATACTAACTTTACTAGAAGCTGAATGAATTAGAAGAGCACTATTAAAGTGTGCCAATTTCTTAGCCACTTCTTAGTCTCATGACATAGTAAAAAGTAAAATAGTGTAGCTTAATCCACTACTAAGTAGAACACATAGCCGTCAGGAGTTGTTGCATTCAAGTCCTTTTGATGAGATAATAATTATTGAACTAAGATATGAATTTGAGAAAATTCTAATTAAATGTGATAATACTAATGCTGTTAGCATCACCAAAAACCCTATTATGCACTCAAGAAGCAAACATATAGAGAAAGACATCATTTCATAAGATATTGTGAGCAAAAAGGAGACATTATTCGTGAATTTGTTCAAACTAATTTTCAACTTACTGATATTTTCACTAAATCTTTTGATGAAAATCAAGTTGCTTTTATGAGAAGAGAATTAGGCATGTTGAATCCTTTAGAAAAAGATCTTACTTGATTTGATTCTCTATATTTGTTGTGGTTTTTAAGTGATTTCAATCAATTGTTTTGATTTGATTTCAATTTATTTTAAATTATTTTCTTAATTTCAATCAATTCTAACTTAGGTATTAGAGAGTCTACCGATTATTTTGTAGGTGCCTTGCTGATCTTATATGATTATTGATGTTGTTTAATCATTTTTGGAGGTTTAAGGTTGGTGTTCATTGTTTGTTTTTTGGATAGGTGTTTTTGGTGGATTGTAATTTGAATTAGAATTTCTAGTTAATTCTATGATTCAAATAAGTCGTTTCTATATAGTTTAAGGTTGCTCAATTGGATTTATAATTCAAATCTTTTAGTCAACTCTAGCCTCAGGATTCGAATTGGTGATGAAGTTATTTAATCATTTATTCATGATTATGACCATGATTCAAATTGCTCATCCATTTCTGGCCTCGCAATTCTAACAGTGAATAGGATTATAAATACCTTGTATTACTTTTTCAGCTCACTTTTTCAAATTTTCTCAAACCCTAGCCACCCTCTATCAAATCCTATAACCTTCTCTCTCAGTTTTCTTCCAATACACTTCCCAACCTATTTTCTTCAACTTTCACAAATCAAATCTTCAAATTTCTCCAAAATTGCAAAAGCCTGAATTTTTTTGAAATCACTTTCTCTATCCTAATCCATCTAAAATGACTGATGATTTCACCATCAATTCTATGAAAAAAATACTTATCAGTGACAAGTGAGCATATTGGACGAATGTGGCCATTGATGAACAAATTTTTTTTCCAAATGAAGAGTTCCATGAGAGGTATGCCAAATACAAAGAAAAACTTGTTTCTCCTTTAAGATGTTAGGATGCAAAATTCTTAAAAGAGAGTCATTTGGAATTATTTGGTTTGCTTAGAAAATACAAACTACTGAATGTCTATGCTAATTTAGGTGTAGCCAATGGTAGGTTACCTATGTCTATGATGAGGAAAACAATTAACCAAGATGTGGAGACCATGTATAGGTTATTTGATATGGAAGGAGGGGTCCGGCTTCATTACTAGCAAAAATGTGGTTGATTATTCAAGGGAAAAGCCATCAAACTTCTTTTTACAAAGCCACTTTAATATTTGCTATAAGAAAGTTAATGATTATTGGAGTTTTAGTAAAAGATAGTCTCCTTCACTACATTATTGTAAAGACCATTCTTCCAAAAGACATAAAACACTATCAATATTAATCAGAATAAGCTATTCCTTATATGGGCTATGAAGACTAGGCTAGAAATCAGCATCCTATATATGATTTTGACATACATGGGCACTTTCTTCAGAAGGACCAACCAAAGCTTCTTGCCCTATGGGATGGTTTTCTCTGAGGTCTTCTCCCACTTTAGAGTGTCTTTGTCTTTCAAAAAAGAAGTAGACAATGTTGATAGCTTTACTTCATTAAATGAAAGGACTTTTCATCAAATGTAACTCAAGTTCATAAATGGAAGGTGGATCAGACAAGATGGTTCTAGGTCTAGGAGATTTTTTGGTTCTAGTTCTAGCTCTAGTTTAGGTTCTAAAGACTTCCAAAATGAGATGATGAACCTATTAAGGTATATGCAACTTCAGCAAACTTAATTTTTTTAAAAGCATGGAGCAAACAATCTGAACAAATCACAAGCATATGAATGAACAGATTGACTCACTATAAACAAACATGAATGCTAAGATTTGTGACCTTTATGGACTATTGAACAACATGAAGGGACAACTTACTGAGATTCAGCATGTGGTTTCACGTAACATTTAGTGCATTTCTTGTTGCTTTAGCCCCTTTTCCCTTATTAAGACTTGTTGCTTCTACTAATATTCAACATTTGTTATTGGTTATATTTGTTGATTCATTTTTATCTAACCCCCAAATTGTTTGTCATCAAAAAATGGGAGATTGTTGACCTTAGCCCCTATTTTTCTAATCGAGCAAACTTGTGCTATGCTGACAACAAATGACTTTAGTTGAGCTTACTTGATTCAATTTTTGTGGATCAATCTTCGATGGTCTTGGATTTCTTGTTGAATACTTAGTTTAGGCCTTGTTTAATCAAAATCATAAAGGTTTAGGTTTATTAGAATTTAGCTCAAATTTTAGAATCATTTTGGGAAGGTTTGCCTTATGGTTTTAATAAAAAAGTTTTTGAAAATTTTCAAAAAAAAAAAAGAAACATTTCAATATATTCTTAAATGATTTATCATAGTCTTTTAGCTTGGAATTATGTTTTTAGATTGAATTTTAAGGTTTGAAATGTTTTTAAGTGGTTTTAAAATGAAATTTCAAAATATGCTTTTTGATTTGCAAGCTTGCAATTCAAATCGGGCCATTTTCATTGTATTCATGATCATGATCATGAGAGTAGGGCAAATGAGGTATGATTGGCAATTCAAATAAGAGGTTTACACTTGATTTTGTCATTTTGATTAGATGCATTTTAGAACTAGAAGAAATTTTCATTTTAGGGCGATTGAAATTGGTAATTGCATTATTTTTCTGCAATTCAAGTAGAAGCATTCAAAACTAGATTTCATGATTTTGATTTGAACTTCAAAATCTATTTTCATGATTTTGATTAGAAATTTAAATTTTGAATTCACCATTTTGATCACTAGGGTTAATTTTTCAAATAACAATCATTTTATTGTGTGACATGTTCACTTGATATAAATACCCATTTTGTGCTTTTTCTCATTGCAAAAAATTTCCAAGAGCCCAACACTGTTGAATTCATTTGTTCTTTAATTTTTTTACTTCATCTTTTCAATTTGAGTTAAATTTGAGTGAATCTATTCCTCCAATGCTTCAATTTGTAGTTTGAATTATTGAGTTCTTGAAAGTTCTCTTATTTTCTCTTCAAACACTATTGGCTTTTATAGGGTTAGCCATAAGTAGGGTAGAAGAGTGGCTGAGTTCTTTCTTTTTCTTCTTTGAATGAGATTCTCAAAGGGTTTATGGTTGTGATTGAATAATTGAAAGTTGTCAAGACCTGAAAATTAGTAACATTGAACTACCTAAGTTAGCTAGAGTCATCCAGGTTGATTCCACAGAGACCATAGATTGACTTCTATGTGTTGAAATGTAATAAATAAGGGTTGGGATACTATCTGGACAAGGAATTAAAATAAACAGGTTGAATGCATGCTAAACAAAAATAAGAATAGGGGAAAATTAATGAAGAAAAACTTAATTCAAGGGATTCCTATAACTAATTTAGTGATTGATCCTTGATACTATTATTTCATTTCCACTTTAACTACTTTGCCAAGAAAGTAATTAAGGACAACACTTAATTAGTCTTTATGAATTTTTTTTTTCTAATTTTGCCAACCAAGCCCAGCACCCTGATTAACCCTTATTGCTAAATTAGTTGAAACCTAGCACCTCAACCAACATACCAATAGCATTAAGTTTTGAAAACACCAAGGCTAAATAATTGATTCACCGTAGTAGTAGATTAACTAATTACCCTTAATTATCTAGGAGAATTGATTTACCCTAACGGCAAATCAAAATCCTATGGCTACCCTACAACCAAATAGTCACAAATAGTGAAATTGCTCATGGGAATTCAACTAGCATTAAATCACTTTGAAGAGTTAATTAATGGGCCCCTTAATCAATCATCAAGTGTAATTTATAAGTAGTAAAAATAAAGAATCAAATTAGGAATAAATTAACAACTAACGCAAGTCTTACAATTAACAAAAGAATTAGTGTAGAATTTCTCTTACATTGAAATAAGAGTTTAGCTACACATTAATATAAAAATAAAAGGAGAAATAAAAGGAAAAAAACAAGACCTAATTAAGGCTAGAGTCTTGCTCTAGCAGAGCTTTTCTCCTCTCAAAATTAGAGATAATATAGAAATAAATGTGAAAGTCAGTACAATTGTGGCTCAAGTAGCTATTTATAGGCTTACTGCATTGCCTCTTGATTGAACTACTAGTTAGGGTTAGAAAGAGGCCTAATTGGACATTGCTCCCTTCATATAAAATGTAGCCTTTTCTTTTAGAAGTCCAATGGCCTTCACCTTGCATAAAAACTCGATTCCTAGCTCAAGTTATGGGCCAAAAACTAAGATAGCTCTCCAAAGCAGTCTAACCTATAACAAAATTAAATACATAAGTCCATAACTAATTCAAAATGGTTTAGTTTGACTTTAAGCCCTTTATAAAAGTTTTTAGGATGGATTTTTAGCTATCCTATGGGCTTAAGTTTGCACCAAAATGATAACTGGTGCTCCACTTATGGTGAAAATACATAAGATGGTTATAGATTATAGGATAACACTTTATTTTAGTTTGTGGGTTCTATTTGACATCCAAAATGGTTGAACTAGGCAAGGGATTCTCTATGAAATTGTTAGATCTTTCTTTCCAAATACATAAGAATCACTCAAAACTAAGGTCCAAAACTCAAGATATGCCCAAAAACTTGAAATAATTTGAAATTGTGTAAATTTACTAAATAAATTTGATTAAGCACAAAAATTGAACAAACCCCAAAACCAATTTCAAACATCCATTTAAGCTCATGAACATGAAAAAAAGACTAAGTATAAAGGGATATAAAATTTGTTTAAATTATGTTCATCATTAATCATTGTAAAGGCATCTTTAAGTGCTTGTCTAAACTTCGAAGGATTTCTATTTTAGTGGATTCAAGCTTGTTTGAGAGCTTGAAAGTGGATGTAAGCCTTAGAGATGATTTTTTTAGGGGGAACCACTATAATTTTGCATTTGAATATCTCTTGCCCTACTCTTTGCATTCTACATTTTATTTTGTTATTTCTTTATTGTTCTTGGTAAATTTGGATAGTTGTTCTTGTGAATGTTGTTTTTTTGAATTTTTTATATGAGCTGCTCATTTCTTATTTGCAAGTATTTTTTGCTGGTTTTGCTAAAACTAAAAAGGGGATTTCAAAAAAATGTTTTCAAATATGTAAAATCCTAAAACCAATTAACCTTTCTATTGGTTGAATCCGTGGCTACACATACATATCTATACATTCAATGTACTCTACAGAGAGAGGAATATATAAAGTTGAACATAGTAAAATAAGAAATTGAAAGATTTCATTGAAATTGTTCATTTGGAAATTTGGGCTTACATTTTCTTGCTTTTCTTTGTTGAACCATCTGCAGTCTACCCTTTTTTCTCGATATCCCTTAACTTTCTTAAAAGTTCTTACTCATTACTAAGTGATGTGAGAAAAGAAGCTAGGATAAGAAGGGATGTTTCTTGACCTTAATGCTCCTAGCCTAAGCAACCCTGGCTAGAGGGAATATCTCTATTGGTAAGTGATGTCTTCCTTTCAACTTACCTTTTCTACTTGTTTAAATTCTCATTTGGAAATGTTCAATTTACATTTGAAAAATGTTATTTACACTCATGATTTTTCCCATTCGTAATATGATGCCGCTTCAACTAGACTGACCTTAATGATTTTAAAATAGGTTGATTTAGCTTATAGTACATGTAAATAGCACTATTTGAATTTATAGTTTTGTTGGTTAACTTATGATTGTTTTAGGCATAATATTGATAAAATTGATTAGATGGAAAAAATGAAAGAAAAGAAAACTTTATACTATAAACAAGTTTTTGTGGAAACTTCTCTTCATTATTCCTTTTTTGAAAATAATATATGGTAAATCTTCATTTATATGCATAACCTAATATTGGGTTGAACTTAAAATACATAATATGACAATTCATTTCTAATGGGCAATATAGGTTGGTGATTGATATTCTAGCAACTACAGGACCACCTCATAGGCCTGCAGCTCTTCTAGCCATATTGTGAGACATATGCTACTAACTCTTGGATAACATGTTAGCCTTCCAATAAACTCAAGCCACACTTCAATAGATAATAGATCAAAATAGATTTTGATTGCCCATACAATGACATCTCATGTGAAACATGTCTATAGGCAAACATAAGCATGTGGTCAAAGTATCCATGCTTACCAAGTCCCAAATAATACTGCACATAAGTAGCCTATAATGTACATTGAGAAGGGAATTTTTGAAAAGGGAGAAGGATGACTTTGTATTATAGATATATCTCGTATTACATAGTTTTGAGTGTGTAAAGGAAGTCTCTAAGTCACCACACTTTAATCTTTAGCTCGTGTCTCAACACCTACCTAGCTTATTGGACATGTCCCTTAAAATGCATTCTAAGCCCAAGCCCTAATGGCATAAGTAGACATGTTTTTTCAAAGTTAACATAAGGACTTTTTTCCTAGCTCATAAGGGTTCTAATATGTCATCTCATATGAATGCAAAGATCACAACTATATGCTTTTTTACTCACATTGGACAAACAATTGATACTAAAAAGATAAAAATACCATCAAAATAGGAAAATAATACACAATGGGATTTACTCCTAAATTCATACCATAGGACTTCCTCTTCATGCTTAATTTTTATGCCAAGTTTTGTCTAAAATCAAGAATGTTTGCTTGTTGAAGTGGTTTAAAAGGTTAGCTTGTAACGTTCTCCCTCATTTCAAATGTCAATGCCCTTATTAATATCTCAATTTGATACATCTTTCATGAAGGTTTTCTTCTATTGAGGTCAGCTTCTCGAATCTTCTTATAGGACTTTGGCTTATGCCACTTGTGCTTCTCCTTCAACCACTCCACGTTTGTCTTTTTGAGCTAATATCATTTGAAAGGATTTGATGAATGACACCTCTAACTTGACATAGCTTTTAGGATAGTCAATAGTCTACTACTCTTTAGCTCATCCCTTGACTTCCTCTTAGCTTTGCCACCTTGAAGCTACACCATTAGGCATTTGCTTGCCCTGTGACCTTTGGGTAGTTGCCTCCATAACTTTGGTGTCTTAGGCTTTGTTGTATCCTCAGGCTTTGTGATCCACCTCTATAGCCTCTACTTCATTGTCCCAATATTCTATTATGTGCCATTATTTCCACAATTCTCCAGTTCATTGCCTCTAAAACTTTTCTTGTGTCACTACCTCCAGAGCATTTGGATTGTCACCTCTGTAACTTGTGCTTGCCTATCTAACTTTGTACTTTATAAGCCTGTTGCCTTCACACAGCTCTTGACCCACTACCTTTGTAGCTTAAGTGTTTGCTACCTCCATAGATTTTGTGCTTGCTTGGTGCATTACAAAAAAACTCCCGTTGTCTAACAAATTTTTTATGGAATAGTCCATTTGAAGTTTGTCAAAAATAGCAATTAAATTTGGAAAAATATTTAATTATCAACCAATAAAGTCTATCAAACTTATTTTAAAAACTCCATTGGAAATTGGTTTTACATTAAAATTTATCAGAAAATCCATTGGAAATCCGTTGGAAAATAAGCACAAATTTTAATACATTGCACTAGTACTCTTCTTTGCTTTCTTAGCTGGATTTTAGCACTTTGAAGGTACTTTTTTCTTACAAATTCAAATTGATTAAATTTTTCTCACTATTTTTTTTAAATTTTACCAATTGTTTTTGTTGAATCATTACATTTTTCATGATTTAATTGGCTTTTTTCTTTTCATTTTGATATATGTAGTGTTGGGCCTAAGTTTGTCTACGAGTTTATTTATCAATTTTTTTACTTAGACAGTAAGGTTAGCGCATATTTTTAAGTATTAGTTGATTAATTATTGATAATTTTTCATCTTGTAGGAGTTAATTTTTAATTTCTAGCTATATTTTCATGTATATTTGAATTAGTATTGACTACTTATATATTTTGAATCATATTTAGGAATGATATATATTTTGAATTAGATTGAGTATGATTAAGTAGTTAAATGACATACTTGATAGTGTTATTAAAATTACTTTTAGAATTGCGTATCTTTTGAGTTAGATCTATTTTTAAATTAAAAATTATATATATCTTGATTTGGTTACTTTTTGAAATTAGTAACAATCTTGTAAATATTAATTATTAATTCTATTGCTTTTTTGCATTTAGTGAATGAAACTATTGAAATGGAAATTTGGTGTTGTTGGAAATATGAATGTAGTTACGATTATGAAAACTCTATCAAAAGTTTTTTTTAGGAGTTCGGATGAAATGTTGACAAATTTTCCTATAATTTTTACATGTTTGAAAATACTTCATAAGTAGGAGAAATATGTACATAAATTAGGACATGTATGAAGACTTAATACATTTCAATGTAAACTTCAAAAAATAGAATATGGAAATTCTGAAACACTATAAGTGGATGTTTGACGGACTTCTTCTGAGACGTAATGGATATTAAACAAATTTTGTTAATGCAGAGGAAGAATTTATCAACTTTGTGAAAACTCAACCAATTTATTTATGTGATGGTTAGATAAGGTGTTCATACTCCAAATATAAATATAAAAAAAATTTACTTTCTGATGAAGTTAAGGTTGATTTCTTTAGATTTGGATTTAAATAATTATTGGTGGTGGACTAATCATGATAAGGGGAGACCTATGAAAAAAGAAGAATCTTCTAGTGGTGTAGCACAGGATTTGTATGATGCAAGTAATATGTATTAAAAATATAGTGTTGGATGCTAGTTGGATAGATGTTGCAACTCACCTAGAATGCAATGTAGAAGACTTTCCAAATAAGGATGCCCATAATCTTTGTGAAATGTTAGAAGCCATGCACCAACTATTATGGATGGGTCATACTAACTATTTAGAGTTATAGCAATAAGAATATTAAGCATAAAATCTAACTTCAAATTGCTGCATAATTTCTTTAATCAGATTATGCAACTTATGGCTAAGACACGCCTGTATGATAATGTTGTTCCTTTTAACTTTTATGAAATGAGGAATTTAGTGAAGAATTTAGGATTGGAGCATGAGAAAATAGGCTATTATATGAAGGGTACATGTTGTTCCACAAGGAAGCTATGTTTGACAAAGAATAAAGAATTTGTGGTTCACCTTGGCATAAGGTATAGAGGATAGGCTAGATTATGAAAAAAGTTTCCTTCAAGAGAATGCATTATCTATCATTAATCCCAAAGTTGCAAAGGTTATATGCTTTGATAAAGTTGGCTCCTCATATAAGACAGCATCATGATAATTGAAGGGAGATGGATGTTCTATGTCATCCATTAGATGGAAAAGCTTAGAAACAATTTGACCAAAAGTATTCAAACTTTGCAATTGATGCTCAAAATGTAAGACTTGGTTTGTGCTTTGATAGATTCACTTCATTCTATCATAATGTTGCACTATAATCATGTTGGCTAGTAATAGTTACTCCTTACTATTTGCCTCCAAATATATGTATGATAGCTTCATATATATTCTTGACCTTGATCATCCAAGTTAAGAAAATTCAAAGAGTAAAATTAATGGGTTCATACAACCATTGATAGATGAGTTACTCACTTTGTGGAGTGATGGTATTCTAGCATATGACATTTTAATGAAGCAAAACTTTTAAATGAAGGCTACACTAATACAGACTATTAATGACTTTTATGCATATGAGATGTTTTCCAGTTAGCAAATAGCTAGAAAAATTAGCTTGTCCAATATGTATGAAATCCACAAAATCATTCACCTTAAAGCATAAGAGGAAATGGTAATGGTTTGATTCTCACTGATAGTTTCTACCATACAATCATCCTTATAGGAAAAACAAGAACAACTTCATCAAAAATATAGTAAAGAGATCTAAACCACACCAAAAATTAACCAATTAACAAGTTTTTGTTGTTTTATTCCAAAAGTTATAGAAACTTAGCCAATCAGGATACTAGGATATGGGGTGGATTACAATTAGACTAAGAGAAGTATATTCTAGAACTTGCCACATTGGCAATGCCACTTACTTTGACACAATCTCAATGTCATGAACATAAAGAAGAATGTCTTCAATAATGTGTTTATTACAATGATGGATGTTAAAAGGAAAACTAAAGACAATATTAAGGCCAGGTTGGATTTGCCAGAATAATGTAAAAGAAAAGAATTGCAGCCTCAAAAGGTTGCAAATGGAAAAATATATAAACCTAAAGCTTCCTACACTTGAGCTTGGATGAGAGAAGAGCTATTTATGAGTGGGTCAAGCAATTCAGAATGCTTGATGATCATGCTTCCAAATTGGGTATGTGTGTTGATGTAGGCAATAGTAAGAACTTGGGATGAAAAGTCATGATTGTCATATTTTTATGGAAAGATTGCATCCTATTGCCTTTTCTAGATCCTAAATCTTGTAAGGAGGCCTTAACTAAGTGAAGTTGATTTTTAGGGAATTGTGCTCAATGATCTTATGAGAAGAGGAATTGCTCTGAATGAAATAAAATATTCCCTTAATAATATGAAAGCTTGAATGGATCTTCCCCCCAAATTTTTTGGACTCAAAGGAGCATTTTCCAATTCGAAGCAAAAGGTAGGTGACCCTATGCAATATCGATGGATATACTCATTTAAGAGATTTCTTAACAGGTTGAAGAAGAATGTTAACAATAGATCTAGATCTGAAGGAAGTATATGCAAGGCATATTTGACAAAAGAGATAGCTCTATTTTGTTAATACTATTTTGACCCTGATATGCATGTTAAAGCATAAAAGTTAGTAGGAATAATGAATGGGGAGACGATGCAACCCTGGAGTCTATTTTTCCTTATTCAATTTTCTAGGACACTCCTTTGGCTTTTGCCAAAAGCAATATTTAGATGATGAAGAATTGAAACCAGCCATAATACACATGCTTTTAAACTTTGAAGAAGTGGAGCCATTTAAAGGGTAAGTATTTTTGCAGTTATCTTAATAAATCATCCCTTATCTTTGACTTTGATTGGCTCAATTTTAGAATACTAATTACCTAAATTGTTATTCCCCTTAGTATGTTTTTCATTTGCTCAATTCATTTCTTGATTTCACTCTTTTGTAAGTACAAACTATAACTTCTTGTTCTATGTGACATTGTTTATAGTTGTATGATGAAATTTTGTTTAGTAATTGTGTTATCCTCATGTTCACAATCCTCAAATGGTGTGGTCAATCAATATCTATTGGATCTAGCTTGGGGTTCTTTAAGGGTAGTCCAAATGTTTTATCAATTAGTATAAGTTTCATACACACTAATGGAATCAAGGGAAAAAATAATTAACAATGGGGCATGTGTGAAGGGCATAGGGAATGTCACAACAACAAAAAATGACTTCTATGGACAGTTTAAAGAGATTGTATAATTCAAGTATCTAGGATTGTTGATCAAAAGGGTGGTACTTTTTCATTGTGAGTCGTTTGATCCTATGTTAGGTTGTGCTATAAGAGTGCAACCCCCATACAGCATAGTCAAAATCAAACATACAAGATGATATGCCAAATATGATCCCTTCATTTTTGCATAACAAGCAACATAAGTGTATTATGCATCATACCCACAAACGAAGAGAGATAAGCAAGGTTGGTGGGTTATGATAAAGACCAAGCTTAGTAGATTGGTTAGGATAAATGCATAATAGAACATGTTTACTAGGGTGACCATATGTCATATGTACTTGAGTTAACTCTAGTAGATGATTCAATTGTTAGTGCATAATGAAGATAGTGGATACGAGGAGATAGAGGAGCCAATAGATGTAGAATAAGATGGTGATTTCATTGAAAATGAAGAACAGGATAAAGATGACGATAAAGAAGATGTAGAGGAGGAATTGGATGAATGATACTACCTAAATTCATGTCCAGTCTGAGTAGAATAAGAGGAATAGGGTTTCGAATGCAACTAGACAGGGTTCCTCCCTACACACTAGTAGATCCATCCCCATAGCAAATCACTGGTTGCGCATGGTAATGTTATTTGAACTCAATATTATTTATGTCATTTATATTGTTGAACTCAATATTATTTATGTCATTTGCAAAAATCAAGTTAACTTACATTATGCCATGAAATTTTATTTAATTGTGAGCCCGCCTATCATTCGTCTAGTTTCATGAAATTTTGTTCAATATGTGAATATTATTTAAACACCCTATCGGGATAATATTATTAATATACTATGTTAGTGATAATGTGAGTATAAGATTAAACATTATATTATTAAAATCTTAAACACCTTATCAGAGTTAGGCTTTAAGAGTATAGTATTTAATTCTCGTATTATGTTACAAGGTTTTAAATACCTTATTGATGTTAGGTCTTATAGTATAGTTTTGTATGTAATTGCATAATTAATGTTTATGAAGAAAATAAAAGCATGATTAAACTATTACATGCATTAATGTGTTGTTAAATTTTCCTCAATTTTCCTACCTATGTAATTAACATTTTCGAAGACAATGAATAAGACAAATTATAAGGACTAGGCTAAGTCTTTGTAGCTTTATTTGATGGTTACCAATCTTGGTCTGACATTTAGGGAGGAGGAGCTTGTTGATGAAAAATCAAGTACTAAACAAAGAGCTAATCCTGAAAAGTGGATACACTCAAATAGAGTATTGTTGATGTCGGATTTTGGTATTGAGCCAAACTCCGATGAACAGGGGGATTCTTTTGGGATCTCCGACTGTAACTAGTTCAAACGCAATAAATCAGCAAAATACACAAAAATGGAGGGAAGAGCAGTAAAGAGACGTAATATTTTTAACGTGGTTCAGCCAAATCTAGATATCACTGGACCCTATGTCCACGGTCGTGTATTATGGTGGAAGTATTCTCTTTACAGATTTTTAGCATACATGTGCTCTCTCTATTTTGGTAGAGTGTTCGCTTGTGTCCAGGATGGCCTCCTTTTTTAGAAGGCTCCTTCCTATATTTATAGAGGAAAGGAGGTTATAATAGTAATTTTATATGCAGAAAATCTATTACATTAACATTTATTGTACAAGATAGAATGGACAGACAAAATCCTGTTATTCAATTACAGCAGATTGTCTTCTGTAGGTGGGCCCCAAGTATCCATTAGGAGTGATATGACTTAATCTCTCGTGGTCCTTGGCTTAGCGAGCCTTTAGGTCACTAGTCACACCTCACATACCAAATCATTCAGTCTAGGATTGAGTCTCTTTAATGATGAGATCGAGCTCGCTTTTGTGGATGATCTCGAGATAGGGGTGGCTCAACGAGATGAACTGGATACTCAACATCCTGAGCATTCTTCAAACCGAGACTTTATCGGACTTGGGCAGCTCATCAACCCATCAGAAGCAATCTGGATTTCATATATAACATAAGCCCCCTAACTCTCAGCTCACTTTATGGGCTAGGAGTTGTGACTCTTAGATTTCTAGCCAGTCAAAGTCTTCTTCTGAGATTGTTGTTTCATTTGCTCTAGGCCATGCCTCTCATGGCTCATGTCCATCGGTTATTGGTGAGTCAACTTTGGTCTTTTCTGAGGCAATAAATGATGACGGTTGGGGAGATGGATCTGGAATCTTCAATGGAGCAGGACTTGGCTCTATATAAGGGAGAGGGAATCCCATTTATCACTAAATTGAGCAAACCATGGAGTCTCTTGATAAACCACCATTGTTCTTGGCATTCTGGCTTTCCAATGGGGCATGTATGGTCTGTTGCGTAAAGAATTCAGAAGATTCGGCTGAAAGGTTTCCACACCGAGGTATTGTCCGCTTTGGGCCAGGCCTGCACGATTTTATCCTCTCAAGGCAACACTTGCCCCAAAAGGGCCCTAGGGTAAAAGGGGAGAACCCCCCCTTAAATGGCCTTCCCTGGACCCTAACTTGGCCGATGTGGGATGCTGGGGTGTAACTCCTTACATCCCCCCCGACCCATCAGACCAGAGGCCAGTCCCGGCTCTGATACC
>JANHAO010008784.1:0-18952 GCA_026873985.1 Saraca asoca | reverse complement strand
TTATTTTAATCAATAAATTATATTTGAAATAATAATAATAATTTAATATTAGAACAATAATCCTATCTAAAGTTAATACTAATAATATCAATTTTTAATTATACTAAAGTTGCACAAAAAATTTTTAAAAAAAATTCAATATTTTATATCAAAGGAATAATTTATAAATTTTAAAAAATAAACTATTCAAAGAAAAGTTTTTTTTAATGCTATTGTAACATTTCTTCTTCTATGTTAGCTAATAAATTATATTTGAATTAATAATAATAATAATAATTGATTTCAATTAATTAATGGTGTAAAATTAATATTTAAAATGTAACGGGTTATAAAACCCACCTGGGACTGCCTATTAAATGTTGACCTGGGACTGGGACTAGTACTGTAGTAACCCGACATGACCCCGACCTAGTAAAAAAGTAGCCTGACTTGGGACTGGCCCGATGTACAATTTTTACCCGTTGGGTTAACCTAATAAAACCTATTAACCCGTTTTGACAGGTCTAATATGGACCATCAATGACTTTCCTATATATGGGATGTTATTAGTTGGCAAAAGGCTAGAAAATTAGCTTGTCTGATGTGTATGGAATCCATAAAAGCATTCACCTTAAAGCATGGGAAGAAATAATTATGATTTGATTGTCATAGACAGTTTCTACCATACGATCATCCTTACAGGAGAAATAAAAATAACTTTATTAAAAAAAAAAGTGGAAAGATCTGAATCACCTCCAACATTAATTGATGAACAAACTTTTGGTTAAGTTTGCTTCATTCCAAAAGTCACATAAACTTGGCCAATTAGGATGCTAATATATGGGGTGGATTACATTTGGACTAAGAGAAGCATATTTTGGGACTTTCCATACTGGCAATACAACTTACTCTAACACAATTTCAATGTCATGCACATAGAGAATAACTTTTTTGATAATGTGCTTATTACAGTGATGAATGTTAAAGGAAAAACCACAGACAATATTAAAGCGAGGTTACATTTGATAAAATGCTACAGAAGAAGAGAGTTGGAGCTTAAAGAGGCTACAAATGAAAATATATATAAACCTAAAGATTCTTTACCTTGAGCTTAGATAAGAGAATGGCAGTTTGTGATTGGATCAAGGAGTTAAGGATGCCTAATGATTATGCCTCCAAATTGGATAGGTGTGTCAATGAAAGCAATGGTAAGATACTTGGTATAAAAAGTCACAACTATCATATTTTCATAGAAAGATTACTTCCTATTGCCTTTTGTAGACTCCAAGATTCTGTATGAATGGCCCTAACTAAGTTTAGTCAATTATTTAGAGAATTGTGCTCAACGGTCTTGCAAGAAAAGAAACTGCTTTAAATGGAGTAAAATATTCCTTGATAATATGCAAAGCTTAAACTGGTCTTCCCATTAGGTTTTTTTTTACTCAACGAAGCATTTACCCATTCATTTGCCATTCAAAGCAAAGGTAGGCAGCCCTATGCAATATCGATAGATGTATCCATTTAAGAGATTTCTGAACAAGTTGAAGAAAAAAGTTAGCAATAAAGCTAGACCTAAAGGGAGCATTTGTAAAGCTTATTACATCAATGAGATAGCTCAGTTTTGACAATACTATTTCAACCTTGATGTGTAATGCTAAAGCACAAGAGTTAGTAGGAATGATGATCAAGGTGGCGATGCAACCTTGGAACTTATTCTTTCCATTTTCAAACTTCCAAGATGCTCCTTTATCTTTTGCTGAAAGTGATATTTACACAATGAAAAATTCAAATCAGCTATAATACATGTACTTTTAAACTGCAAAGAAATATAGCCATTTAAAGAATGAGTATTTATGTAGCTATCTTAATGAATTATTTTACATCTTTAACTTTTATTAACTCAAATTTAGAATACTAAGTACCTAAATTGTTATTCCCCATAGTATGTTTGTTCAATGGTTGAAAATTATATATCCAATATACAAGATAAGGACATTGAAACAATAATCAATGCTCAATTCACATCTTGGTTTTGTTCTTTTGTAAGTATAAACAATAATTCCATATACTATATGACATGGTTTACAATTGTATAATAAAATTTTGTTATTCTTAGGTTTACAATCCCTCAAATGGTATAGTCAATCAATATTTATTAGATTTAGCTTAGGATTCTCTAAAAATAGTCAAAACATTTCCATTGTATTTTATTAATGGTTGTAAGTTTCACAACCACACCAATGGAGCCAAGGAAAAAAAACAATTAATAAAGGGGTATGTGTGAAGGCCACAGGGAATGTCATAACAGGGAAAGATGACTTCTAGGACATTCTTAAAGATATTGCATGACTTAAGTATCATGGATTGCCAATCAAAAAGGTAGTACTTTTTCATTGTAAGTTGTTTGATCTTATGTTAGGCCGTAGTATGAGAGTGCAAACCCAATATGGTATAGTTGAAATAAAAAATACAAGACAATATGCCAAGTACGATCATTTTATCATTGCATAACAAACAACATATGTGTATTATGCACCATACCCATGAACAAAGAGAGATAAGCAAGGTTGGTGGGTTGTTATAAAAACCAAGCCGTATAGAATGATCAAGGATAAACACATAATAGAACATGCTCACTAGGATGACCATATGTAATATAAACATCAGTTGATTCTAGCAAATAATTTAATTGTTAGCTTGCATGATGAAGATGATGGATTGGCTAATAAATCTACAACAAGAGGGTAATGTCAACAAAAATGAGAATGATAAAGAAGATGTAAAAGAGGAATCTGATGAATGATATTACCATTCAATGTGTGATATGTTAATTTGTTACTCGCATAAGTGCTAAATTACTTTATTTATTTAAAATATATATGATTATTTTCTACTTATGTCATGTACGAATATTTATAAATGACAGGCTTAAGGGTAGACAGGGTAGAGGACCACGATCCTAGGGAAAAGGTTCCCTTGGTAGTAGTTCCCATGAGATGGCTGGTTGAACCCGCCACCTATCATTCCTCCTAACTACACCTCCATGCCCACACCCCGACTTACTTATGACCAAATAATGGCACTTGGACAAGCATTGACATGTACTAGCAACAACCATCCCCAAATACATGGAGGACATCATCACAGATGCTACCATTATTTTTAGGCATGACATTTACCTCAGGACATCCTTCACTCCCTAGAGTACTCATACTTGGTTATAGGGAGACCATTATGCCTTGCAGGACGGGTTATATATTCTTAATTATACCTGATATTCATTTTGACATGAACTTTATTTTTAATTTCTTAACTATATTTATTTTTATTTATTTAGATTCTACTTGACCCATGAGCCAGTAGGCATTATACACCATATCATTATAAGTAAGTATAAAGGTGTATGGCCTACATGGAAGAATACTCCGAGCCCACCCAAAGGATGCTATATACGAAATTTAGGGTAAAGTTTCTATACGTTGTTTATAATTTAACTTTATTTTTTAACTATTTAATGCTTTTGTTGTTATTTAATTATAAAAGTAACGGAAGTGGAACCCTTCTTATGAGAAGCACATATGGAAGAACTTTAACCATAAGGGTTCCATTAAAATGAAGGATATCACGAATGAGATACATAATACGAAGCCCACTTAGCCTGGCTGGATCAAGGATGAAGCATGGGAGGAACTTTTCAAGTATTGGGAAGACCTTAAATTTAAGTCCAAGTACTAATAGAATAAAAGGAACATAGTATCAGATACAGCTGGACAAGGTTCCTTTCTGCACACAAATGGATCTTTCCCCATAACAGAGCATCGATTGTGCATGATAATGTTATTTGAACTCAATGTTATTTATGTCATTTACATTGTTGTAGTCATATTTATACCACAATCTATATTGTCTATAAATATTTTCATGTCATGTAGATAATTGAGACTGGGGTCGAGCCACTCATGGATAGCATGTTCCTCGCACCCATATCCAAAAGGATAGCTAATGGGTCTTGCTTAGAACTACACAGTTTTATATAAGTAACTTTTCTTAGCTTGTATTTTTGTTATTATTGTATTGTGTATTTAGTAGTAAAATATTATATCTATAATATCAAAAGTTACTTATTTCAATTTGCAAGAGAACTTTAACCAAAGAAATTAGGACTTGGCATAGACTCAAACACAAGGAGGCACTGAAGGCATCGAGGAGATAGCTAGTGAGGTGGCCTAGCCATTTAACCTTCATCTGCGGGTAAACACCATAAGGGAGACGAAAAAGGGATGAATTTATAAGTTAGGATCAGAGGCCACCATAGGGACAACTACATCAGCTGCTACATCTCACTTCGAGAGCATATCACTTACTACGATGCAGCAACTCATACATACTATTGCTGAAATGCAACAACTCATGTGCACTATTGCTAAGATGCAGCAACAAATGCATTCATTACTAACCAGGGGATGTTTTGTCATAGGGTTATGCCATTTGATTTGAAGAACATGGGAGCGACTCATCAAAGAATGATATATAAGGTTTTTGTGAAGTAAATAGGCAAAAACATGGAAGTGTATATGGATGACATGATAATCAAATCAAAAAGTTTAGAGCTGCATTGGTAAAATCTCGAGAAAACTTTTAGGACCTAGAAAAAGTTTCAGATAAGACTAAATCCCACAAAATGTGCATTTGGAGTGAAAGCTAGAAAGTTCTTAGGATTAATGATTACCAAACAAGGTAATGAGGCTAACCCCTATAAGTGTCACACCATAATTAACATGTGTAGCCCAACAATTCTAAAGGAAGTGCATATGCTTAATAAAAAGGTCAGGGCCCTTGCACTATTTATGTCCTTGTTAGTTAATAAACATACTTATTTCATAAAGTTGCTTAAAAATGTTAAAAATTTTGAATAGACTAATAACTGTGGACAAGTTTTCCAAAATTTAAAAAAAATTCCTAGCCACACCATTCATATTTACTCGGCCAAAACTAGAGGAAATGATGTATACATATTTAGCAGCCAATGCAAAGGTACTGAGTTTGGTTCTTATCTGGGAGATCGAAGGGGAGCAAAGGTTGATATACTTCACAAGTTATACGTTGCATATTACTAAGGTGAAGTACCAGAAGATAGAAAAATTGGCATTTGCCATGCTGATGACATCAAGGAAATTGAAACCCTATTTTCAGAGCCATCAAATTGTCATTCAAACAAACGCCCCAATTTGGCAAGTGTTGTAAAAACCTGACTTGGCAGGATAGTTGGTAGCCTAGGCAGTGGAATTGTCGAAATATGGAATCATATATGAAGTTAGAAAAGTAGTGAAAGTTTAAGTACTAGTAAATTTTATGGTTAAGTTGCCAGGAATAGAGAAGCCTGGTCTAGAAGGACTAGTATGGACACTGTGGATGACTCATTAAACAGAAAGGGTAACATAGTAGGGGTAATTTTAAAAAGACCTGCAGACTTGGTCACGTTCGCTAAAGTTTGACTTTAAAGCAATGAACAAGCAGGCAAAATACAAGGCATTGATAGCTAGTTTGAAGTCGGCAAAAGAGGTGGGGGTGTGATCCTTAAAGGTCTTAAGTGATTCTTAACTGGTAATTGCTTAAGTTAGCAGGGATTATGAAGTGAAAGAACCAATACTAGAAAAGTATATCGACGTAGATGAAAGCCTGTTAGGAGATTTCAACGTTAAGCTGACAAGAATCCCAAGAGAGGAAAATGACTAGCAGACACATTAGCCAGATTAGCCAATACCAAAGTAGCAATAAATAATAGAACGATAATTTTAGAAACATTGCAAACCCCTTACATGGATGAGATATTATGTGTAGAACAAAAGGAATCATGGCTAACCTTAATCAGGATGTTCTTGGAGGAAGGGCAATTACTATAAGATAAGAAAGAGGCCAAGAAGGTTAAACGCAGAGCAGCACACTTTTTTGTTAAGGGGGTGAATGTATAAAAAAGGTTTCTCTCTTCTGTCACTACGATGTCTCTACTCGAGCTAAGCAAATTATGTTCTAAGGGAGATTCATGAAGGCATTTGCGACTCTCATATAACGGGAGCAACGATCATGTTGAAAGTTGTCTTGTTGAAAGTTGTCTGGTCAAGGTATTTTTAGCTAAAAATGATGCTTTAGAACTTGTATAAAACTATGATAAATGCCAAAGATTCGTAAACGTATAGAGGCAGTAGGCAGTCAAACAGATGTTCATCTTCACTTCCTAGTTAATTAATTAATGGGGCATCAACCTATTAGGACCTTTCACAGTCTTTCCTGGTTAGTTAAAGTATATGGTAATGGTGATCGATTATAGAGGTAGAGCCCTTTGCAACCATAACCTCAAACAATGTGCAAAAGTTCATATGAAAAAATATCATTTGCAAGTAGGACCTCTAAAAATATGAAACTTAATATAAGAAAAGTACTAATGGCCCCTTATAGGTATAGCCTCCCTGTAACACTCATATCCAATAACAGAAAACAATTCGCCATTAATGATTTCCAAGAGTTTTGCCTAAGGTATATTCATATTTATATGCCTATTATGAAGGTATATATCTCACAAGTCTTAAAATAAAGGTTAAGGATCAAGCAAAAGTTCACCTCTATCGAGCACCCTCAGTCGAACAGGGCAAGCTAAGCTAGCAAATAGGATTGTCCTTGATAGGCTGCATAAAAGGTTGGATGAAGCCAAAGGAAGATCGGTTAAGGAACTACTAAGTATTCGATAGTCTTACAGAACAACTGTGCATTTAGCTATAAGAGAGACTCTATTTTTGCTTACATATGGTAGTGAAGCCATGCTTCCAATAAAGCTAGGACAATTCTTTAAGCGAAAGGAGTAGTATAAGCTGGAAAAGAATGAAGAAAAGAGGAGAGGGGAACTTGATATGCTGATTGAAATGAGAGAAATGGCTCATCTTTGAAATGAATAGTATAAAGCAAAGATCATCCAAATTGTGAACAAAAGCATAAATAGTAAAGCATTTATGAAGGGAGATTTAGTATTGCGAAGAGAGGATGGACCGCAAAAGGTACAAACTGAAGGGAAACTAGTGACTATGTGGGAAGGGCCATTTAGAGTTCAAGTAAGCCTCCTTAATAGGGCTTATCATTTGGAAACTATTCAAGGGAACCCCTACCTTAAGCATGGAACACAACACACTTGAGGAAATACTATGTACAAGTCTAATTATGTATTCAAGACAATGAAATGAAAATGTCGATTACACTATATATGTTTCAGAAGCCCGAGTAGATCCCTTAGCATAATTAAAATTCGAGCACATCCCTCGATATAAATAAAGCCCGAGCAGATCCTTTAGTATAAACAAAGCCTGAGTAGATCCCTCGGCACAATTAAAACTTGAGTAGATCCCCTGGTATAAGTAGAGCCTAAGTAGATCCTTCGATATATATAAAGACCAAGCAGATCCATCGGAACAATTAAAATTTGAGTAGATCCCTTAGTATAAATAAAACCTGAGCAAATCCCTTGGCACAATTAAAATCTAAGCAGATTCCTTGGTGTAAGTAAAGTTCGAGCAGATCCTTCAGCATAATCAAAAGACCAAATAGATCCCTTGGTATAAAACAAGTGCCCAGGCAAATCTCACAACATTGTTAAAGAATTTCTCATAAAACAACATTTGAGTGAATGCAAAGTGAACTAATCAAAGAATGATGTAAATTTAATTGTTCAATGATTCATTAAAGGCCACAAGGCCCATTGGAGGCACATAAAACCAGTACTAGATACAAAAAAAAAGGTATAAATTCTTGTGGCCACTTGGCCTATTCTTTACGGAAAAGGACAACAATAACAAGCCATAATGGTAAGAAAAATTCAAGCAAAATTTTGATCTTTTATCAACTCTTCAAAGATCTGCTCCTAAGGCTTTTTCTAATCATCAAGTTTAGAGAAGTTGCACAAAAAAGCCCAATAATCATCATTGATGTCAACAAAAGAGTTACTCTTCTGGTTTTTAGCTATATTCTCCTTGGGAGCCTTTTGTTTAGGCAAAGGTAATGCTTGAGTGCAAATGGAAGGAGACTTGGCCTGGTCAGGGCAAGAATCATCTATAACAATCACCTCGGGCATTGATCTGGGCTAAGTGGACAATAAAACAAAGGATTTCTATCCCGACCAAGTTTAGGAACAAGTCTCTGTTGATCGCCTTAGATCCATCTTTAAATGTCGAAGTTGGGCTAGTCAGTAGTTTGCAAATAAAGTAAAATACACAGTTAAAATATCGATTTCTTCTAATAAATCTAAGAAAAATAGCAAATTCGTAGAAAGCACAGTCATGAAAAGTAAGGCTAGGATAACCCCCATTCCTAATGCTTTTAGATGGATAAGGGAATAATAGGCCAGAAGCCTACAAAACAATATAAACTCATTGAGTAAAAGGAAGACTCTAAAAGCCAGAGAGAGACATTGGAAAAAAATGAGGCAACCCAAAAACAACAAAGGCATACTAGTGCAAAGTGTAGTATCACCAAGAAAGCCTACTCAACTTTTATAAAAGGTAGTTGGTGATTCAACGATCGTGAAGGGTCTAAAAGAACAACAATGATGAGAAAATTATTTCCCCAATTTCCAAAGCACCTTGAGAAAAAAGACCTCTAGGGAATCTCAAGAGCCCTTGAAAAAAGATATGCCTAAGCAACCTTAAGTGCTTTGGGAAGAAGTTTTCTAAGCAGACCAATTAATATTCTAATGCCAAGAAATTATTAAATGGGAACGTAATAGGTAGCCCATTGGAGGCTTGTTCGAACGAGAAGATTATTAATTCTAAGATAATGAAGCTATTCAGTAAAGCAAAGGAAAGGACTACAAAAAAGGATACCCATACAAGTATTGTACAAGGGGTAATTCAAGAAGTAAACAAGTAACGCATAGAAAGAGTATGAAGAAAAATGATGTGCAAGCAAAGTAAATTCATTAATACTACCATTTGGTATGTTTCATATATATATAAATTACAACAACAATAACAATGCTAGTAGTGGAGCAACAACAAAATGGACCAAAGAAAAGCCATCAAAGGCACCTAAGTCAATTCAATGTTTAGGTGAGCCTCACAAAATCTTATCAAAAGTTTTGTCTTTATCAATTCTCATTAGATTGAGTGTCAAGCTAGGATTGAAATGCTAAATTTAGTGAACGAACTTTCCAAACCCGAAGTGAATCATAGGAAAGGTAAGGTCCTTAGCCTCCTTCATGGCTTTCTAGAGCCTTTCTTTGAAAGTTGCTTCATTATTCTTCCAGGTTTGCCACTTGACTTCCAGCTTTTTTGCCAAGCTTTCATTTTTTGATACAGGGAGTCTATGCCTTTAGCCTTTTGAAGTAAAGCATCTTGTTCCTTTACAAGCTCAACAACATGGTTAGTCAAGTTAGAATTATTGTGGTCTTGGTTAACCACCTCCTTTAATGTGTTCAAACCCTAACAATTTAGCATGCATAGTGAAAATAAAGGTAGATCTGCAAGAAATGGCATCAACTACCATATTCTTTTACCTTGCTTGTATTGGATAATGTAGGAAACTGTCTCAATAAACTCCATCCATTTTACATACCTTCAGTTTAGCTTCCTTGCCCTTTCAAGTGCTTCAAGGACTCATAGTTGGTGTGGATGACAAATTCTTTCGGCCATAGATAATGTTACCAAGTTTCCAACGCCGAACTAATGCATAGAGTTCCTTGTCATATATTGGGTAGCTGAAGCCTACTTTATTCAACTTTTCACTAAAAAATGCAAGGGGACATCTTTCTTACATCAAAACAATTCCAATACCAAGTCCCGATGCACTACATTCATTCTCAAAAACTTTTGAAAAATATGAAAGAGCAAGCAAAGGGGTTAAAGTTAATTTTTCTTTCAATAAGTTAAAAGCTCTCTCTTGCTCACTCTTCCACTTGAAACCTACATTCTTCTTTACTTATTCAGTCAATGGGGCTACTATTGTACTAAGATCTCTCACTAACCACCTACAGAAACTAGCTAACCCATGAAAACTCCTCACGTCACTCACGATTTTAGGGGTTGGCCAATCTCTAATGGTTTTCACTTTTTCCTCATTCATTTAATCTTATTGCCACTCACCACATAACACAAGAAATTAATTTTTTTCTAAGCAAAAGGAACGTTTCTTAAAATTAACATACAATTGCGTACCCTTCAAGCATTGCAAAACACATTTCAAATGCTTAATATGCTCATATTCACTTTTGCTATAAATAAAGATATCATCAAAATAAACAACTCTAAATTTTCCAATGAAGGCACGTAAGACATGATTCATTAACTCATAAATATGCTAGGGGCATTTGTTAAACCAAAAGGCATAATCAACTACTCATACATACCATGCTTATTTTTAAATGTGATTTTTCATTCATCTCCAAAGCTCATCCTAATTTGATGATAACCATGTTTTAAATCAATATTAGAGAAAACACAAGATCTATGCAACTCATCCAACATATCATCATGCCTAGGGATAGGATGTTTATACTTTATAGTGATTTTATTGATTGGTTGACAATCAACACACATTCTTTATAATCCATTCTTCTTAGGCGTAAATAAGATCAGAACTGCATAAGGACTCATGCTCTCTAATGTAATCTTTAGCTATGAGCTCCTCCATTTGTCTTTGAATTTCTCAGGCCTCTTCGAGGTTTGTTCTATAGGCTAGCTAGTTTGGAATAGAGGCTCCAAGAATGAAATCAATTTGGTGCTCTATTCCTCATGATGGTGGCAAGCCATGTGGCACTTCCTTAGGGAACATCTTTTGATATTCCTACAAAACCAACTCAATGGCACTTGGCAAAGCATTAGTTTCATGTCTATCAGATAAAACAGCACCTTTGTACAAAAGAACTAGTATAGGCTGATTGCAATACAAAGCTTGCCTAATATCATTAGCCTTGGCAAATCCACTCTATTTTTTTCTCTTGTTTTAAGTTTTCTTTCAATTTATTTTTACCACTCTTTCTTTCTTTTTCTTTATTCTTTCTCTCTTTTTCTTCGCTCATCTTTTCCTTATTTTTCTCCTTTTTCAATTGATCTTCCAAGATTTGTTTAAGGGTGAGGGTACAAAATTAATGGACTTATTGTTCTTCATAAAGCTATACCAGTTTAGGAGCCTGTCATGTATGGCATGCCAGTCAAATTGCCATGGTCTCCCAAATAGTAAATAGGCAGCTTGTATAGGAATAACATCACACAATACTTCATCTTGATGCCACCGAATGGAAAAGGCCATAATCACTTGTTTTATCATCTCTACGTTCCTACTTTCATTCAACTATTGAAGCTATATGGAGTGGGATAGTTTAAGATAGGCAAAGCTGTTTCTTTACCATTATTATACTAGAAACATTAGCATAACTCCCCCCATCTACAATTACATTGCAAATATTTCCTTTTACATAGCATCTAGTGTGAAAAATGCTCTCCCTTTATTCTTCATTTCCCTCTTTCACTTAAGCATTCGAAGCTCTTCTCACAACTCGTATCTCTCCTTCAACCGCCATTTCTAACAAATGATTACTCTCTTCACTACCTAAATTGGACTTTTTTTCCTCCTTTTCTTGTTCACTAGCCAATTCAACCTGCCCATTATCCTTTAATATCATGGCTCTTCTATTAGGACACTCAAAGGCACAATGGTCATACCTAAGCACTTGATGTTTCTTTATTTTTATGTAACTCACCTTTGCCTTCTGAATCCTTTCCTTTAGGTTCTGAGGAAGTTTCAACCGTGGGCTTTCTAGATACTTTGACATCTCTTTGCTCTTGCTTCTTATCCCAATTTGTCTTCTAAGAGGAACTTGATTGATGAGCAAAATTGGATGAAGCCCTCCTTTTGAGTTGTCTTTCCACCTTCATGGCCATATGTACCATATTCTCTAGCTCCATATAGTGTTATAACTCAACTACATTGGCAATATCTTGGTTTAGACCATGAAGGAACTGAGCCATAGTAGCCTCCCTATCCTCATCCATATTAGCCTTTATCATTGCCACCTCCATTTCTTTGTGATAGTCTTTAACACTCTTAGATCCTTGAGTAAGGTCTTGAAGTCTTTGATACAAGTCTCCAAAGTAGTGTGAGGGTACAAATCTCTTCCTCATAATTGTCTTCAATTCTTCTCGGGTGGAAACAGCTCTCTCAAAACTTCTTCTTCTACCTTTCATAAGTTGATCCCACCAAATGATGGAATAATTCATGAATTCAACAATCACTAATTTCATCTTCTTCTTTTCTGAATAGTTATGATATTTAAATCTTAGCTCAACTTTTTTTCCTATTCAAGGTAGACTTCCAAATCATTTTTGCCTTGAAAGGATGGAATTGTTATTTGAATATTGTGTAGGCTTGAATCCACCCTTTCTCCTCTTAATCTTTCATGTCTTCTTCCCTCATGGCCTCTATCTCTTCTCCTCTTATTTCTTTCAATTTCATAGTGTGTGGTGGACAACTCTTCTTCATCTCCCTGATTACTTCCCTATTGATCATTTGTTCTCCTAGTTCTTTTCTTATGATGATATCTTTTATTCTCCACAATTGTGACTCTTTCACTAAGGCCATCAATTTTCATATTCACTTTCTCAAATTGTTATTACACTGCCCTTAGAGTGAACATGACTTCACTGAGTTGTGAACCACTTTCCTCCATTTATGTTAGAAAAAAATTTTGTGAAACAAAGGTTAGATAAAATAGAGACCTCTTCTTAAAGTTTTATGAGAACTAAAGAGACACAACCTTGGAGTTTGCAAAATGTAGCATTCAAAAATCACACAACACTCAAATAACTACAATGTGGCATGAAACAATAAGAACAACGAGTAAAAAATTAATAAAGAAACACAAAGAATTGGATAATATAACTAAGGAGAAGTTTCAACCAGCAGAGTATTTTTTAGGCAAAACTGAAAAGTTGTAGGGAATTATCACAAAGTTTCAGTAAAAACATCAAGCCATTGCACCCCAAATTGAGTTTTTAAGCTAGAATATTGATCATGCATTTCAAACAAACATATTCAAGTTGAATACAAATGAGAAATGACTTGGAAATGAGTTCAAATTGTATGTTGAATGGAACTAAAAGTTACAGAATTTTTTTTTCTTGTTCACAAAAAATTTCAGGACAACACTTGTTACTTTTCTCTTTTCTTTTTGCTCTTTTTCTTTTGCTCTTTCTCTATACACTTGCTCTTTTTTATTTTGTTTTGTTCTTTCACAATTTTTCTTCACTTTTGTTTTTGTTTTTTTCACTAATATTTCCTTTTCTTTCTTTTATTTTTCTACACAATTCACTTGCTATCTAAAATTTCTTTCAACTCTTGTGACCACAAATTGAGCAACCAAAAAGAACCGTGCTCAACCACAATTGACCTAAGACAATTTCCTATGAGTGTACTTAAAAGAAATATGTTCTTGGGATATAAGACAATCAAAATTAAGCTAGGACAATAACCAAAATGCAAGGGAAAAGGTACAGCAAGTTTCAACCAATAACAGGGTAAATTGAACTGCCACACAAAACTTGATGTAATTGAGAGGAAAATGGCACCAAACCATACCAAATAAAGTGTAATTCAATCCCACCACACTAATGAATAAGCAAACACAAAGCAAATGACACTCAAACAATTATCACACACTTGAAATGCAACAAAGTAAGAAAAAAAAATTCTACAGAAATTTCAGTAAAACCTTTAACAAATCAATCACGGAAAATGAAATAGAAATGAATAAAAAATGAGCAAATAAATTTTGATCACACAAAGCTAAGATCAAATACTTAGTATGCACAATGAGAACACAATTTTTTTCTACAAAATTGTAGTAGAAATTATAGAAAAACCAAAGCCAATTTGGGAGCAAAATGATGTAATTTCTAGTAAAAAAATTTAGCCAACAAGTTAACACACAATTGGACAACAATTAGCAAGAAATTTGTGATTAAAATTGGATCAAAAAAATTAGGGGAATAGCAAAGCAAAATGCAGAAAAATTGAAGCATAAACAAGACAAAAATAAAGAGATTTCGCTTGAATCGAAAGAGTCGAAGCTTTGATATCTAGCTGATGTAATCTCTCATGGAAATGCCCATGGACCTACTCCAATTCAACAAGAATTTAGCACTAAAAATTGAAAGAAAAATGAAGGGTATTCATGCCACTTTCTAGAAAGGCAAGAGAAGAATGATAAGTGATAAAATTAACACCACAAAGAGCAAGTTCTTTGATAAATCTCAAGTTCTAGTAAGAACCCTAAGAGAGCACTTGCTTAAAAAAGAAACTCTTCTATTTCATAAATTTATCAAATCTAAATTGTGAGAGAAACATGCATTTCCTTGTAACAATTAAACTCACTAATGGGTTGGATTGAAGTCCCAAACAAGCCCACAAAAAAACATACAAGCTAGCCAAATAAATGAACAAGTATAAACTAAAATAAAGCCAAAACATCAGCTAAAAAAAAACCAAAAACCTCCCCAAAGTAACGTGAAACAGCCCGTAAATCAAGTTATGATAATTGTCCTAAATTAAGCACCAAAATACAAAAATAAAAGGGATCAAACAACCCTAAAAAATGCCAAAAAGATCTCAAAGGCAGCTCATAAAAATAATATAAAATAGTAGTCTAAAACATACTTAAAAAGAGACCAAATAAGTGACTATGTAGCTGTCCCAAATAGCCAGCTTTGTGCTATCCAAGTTAGTGCCCAAGTGACCCTTAAGTGGATGGTATAACTTCCAAGCAAATGACCCTTAAACTTCTAAGTCTTAGCTTCTCATATGAGCTCTAAAGTATGTGACAAAGCCCTTAGATTACTTCTCTTATCTTCTTTCACTTGATATGCAATGATATTTTTATGTATTTTATTTGAATAATATATTTTATATATCATTTGATTTGAATAATATAATTTATAAATTATTTTTATTGTTAATTAAATAATAATTTTTAGAAATAAGAATAAAAAATAATAAAATTAATTTTCAATTAAATTTTGAGGTTAATTAACTAATGGAGATTGTTTTAAAAAAATAATGATAATTTTTTTAAAAAAAATTGTATATATTCTGATGGAATTCTGACAAATTCTCTACAGAAATTTTGACAGAGTTTAGGACAGATAAAAGAGAAAAAAAAAAGTCCATCACCTCAAAATTTCGTTGGAATTTTTTTTCCAACAAAAAAAAATTTCTAACAATGGTTTAACTGAAGATATTTTTCTGCAAGAAATTTTATTTTCCAATGAAAATTTTTGTCAATAATAGTGAGTTTATTTTTATAATGTTCATTAATTCGAATCTGGATTTGAAACTAGAGACTCATGCTCGCCTTTGTCATATTGCTACCTCTATCAGTAGACCAAGATTGATTGCATGAGATTTTAATGATATTTGGGATGGTAGTGGAAACAAAAAAGGTGGTGTTCCTTTTAATCATTCTAGATGTCTTTAGTTTAATAATTTTATTAATGATTGCAGTTGGGTTGACATAGGTTGCCCAGGCTCTAAATTCATGTGAAGGGGTCCAAAGCTTTAAGGATGTTCCAGCATTATTGAATGCTTAGACTGTGCTTTTTATAATGTTGATTGGCATATTCTTCATAGGGACGTGGCAGTTAAAATGTTGTGAGGATATATTCTAATCATCATCTTATTCTTATTAATCTACTAAGTGTAAGTGGTATTAAAGAAGTCAACTTTTCCATTTTAAAATTGCTTAGCTTCGTCAAATTATAATCTTTTCATTAAGACATCAAAGTTGCAATGGAAGCTTTCATTTTGAGATTGAAAGAGTGGAACAGTAATGTTTTTGGTCATATTAAGAAAAGAAAAAAGATTCTCCTGGCTCACATTAAAGGAGCCCAAAAATCAATGGAAAGAACTTAGAATTTGTTCCAAAACAACTTGGAAAAAGGTTTTCAAAAAGACCTTAAGGAGGTCTTGGCTCGGGAAGAACTCCTTCGATTTCAGAATCTAAAGCGAAATGGATCGAAAATGATTTTTGAAGCACTATATATTATCTTGCCAAAGTAGTGGTTCGAAGGCGAAAAAATCATGTACTATGCTTGGTGATGGTAATTGGGTGGATAATCAATCTCATATTCCTAAGATGGTTATTGATTGCTTCAAAGTTCTCCTTACAGATGATTGTTTGGCTTATTCTGGTGAGGAGATAGGCATTTCCTATCCTTGTATTTCAGATTAGGACTTTGCAAATTTGGATAAGCCAGTTAATAATGTTGAAATACATAGAGCTATATTTGATATAGGTGCTACTAAGGCTCCTGACCCATATGGTCTCCCTCTATTTTTTTTTTTTTTTACTAGTTAATTTGGGATCATTTGGGTCCTTCTCTAATTTCCCTTGTGAGAGATGTTTTTTAATGTAAAAAAAGTGCTAGAGACATTAATCTTACCTTGTTATTGCTCATCCCCAAAGTGAAAAAGTCATAATTTGTCTCCTAATTCTTCCCTCATTTCTCTTTGTAAGGTGAGTTATAAGTGTATATTGAAGGTTTTGGCTAATTGGATCAAACCTATTCTCCCTTTTCCAAACAAGTTTTGTCCCAAGGAAGTGTATTCATGCTAATATCTGAATTGCTAATGAGATATTGCATTCTATGAAGTTTGCTAAGGCTAGCGAGACTATAAAATTATCAAAGTTGATATTGAGAAGGCATATGATTGCCTCAAGTGAAGCTTCATTAGATTAGTTTTGGAATGCGTTACCCTTCCAACTAATTTAATTTAGATCATGATAGACTGAATTTCTACTACATCTATGAAGGTGTTATGGAATGATAGTTAAAGTGATACTTTTTATCCCTCTAAGGGTATCCATCAATGATTTCACATTTTTTATTTGCTGATGATATTCTTTTATTTATTGAAGCCATGATCACCTAAATTAATTGTATTCTTCCCGATTTCAAGTAAGAAGGTTAGTGTTGCCAAAAGTCATATTTTCTTCTCTGGCAGGATAGTTATTTCTATAAAAATTATGTTAATAGTAAATATTTGCAGGTCTCTCACATATGAAAGAATTTAAACTAAAAGATCAAATCACCTATGTAATAACATTTTTGCTTATAACAGAGATGATTAATTCTAACCACAATAAATAATTATGCATAATTATTTAAATATTATTTATTAAAAGGGCCTTAGAAATTAAGGGGTATCAAGATATTACTCATATAATCATGTCTGATTAATGAATTAAAGTTGGCAACGATTTTACAGCAAAAAATAGCCTTGTAATTATAAAGTTATGATCAACATCTTGATGCTAGGGTTGGAATGAATCTTTTTTTATAATTCAATTTATTTTATTATAGTAGAAACAATTTCATTTCATTTACAAATAAATTCTAATATTTGAAATAATGTTGAAAATAATAATTTCAATTCATTTACAAATAAATTCTTTTGTTTGAAACATATTAAAAAATACATGAAATTCAATTAAAAGGTAAATTTTGATGGTATTATGGCAAATAAATGTTAGAATGAGGGTGAAATTATTAATATAACATGTATTTCATGTAAATAAAATGAATCCTTGTGAAATACTTAATAAATTTGATGGATTTCATAATGACATAAATATAATTAAAGAAGAAATTATGAATGAAATGAAATGAATTCTTCTTTAACTTACAACAAATCCAGATTTTTCAAACTTGGAAAATGAGAAAACAAGTTAATGGAGGCAAGGCTTCGGAGAGCACTCCAACAATCAAGTTAATAAGCTTATAAACTAAAGCAAAAAGAGAATAAGAGTGAAAATCCCTATCAATAGTGTATATATTGGTTTATATAGAGGAGTAATGCATAAATTGGTATGTAGAGGTTGAATTCATTTGACCCGTTCTCGACTTAGTCGAATGGTCATGACCTAAATGGTTTAGATTATTACCTTTAAGTGATATGCTTATTACAGATTGTTATAAATTACCTTATTGAACATGAATCTATTCGATTGTCTTCTGAGCTAGTCAACTAATCATAGTTCAAGACCTGAAAACCTCTATCAAGAGTGCATACATTGATTTATAAAAAGGAGTAATGCATATTTAGGGTTAAATCTGTTTAACCAGTTCTTAAGTCAGTCGAATGGTCATGACCCAAATAATTTAGATTATTACCTTTAAGTGACATACTTGTTATAGATCATTATAGATCATCTTATTGGACCTGAACATGTTTGATTGTCTTCTGGGTTAGTAAACTAATCATAGTCCAAAACATGTTTAATTTAAGCTGTATAAACTTAAATCTAAGTATTATTTAAAAAAATCATTTAAAAATAAAATGAAATTTTATTTTTAGACATTTCAAATAAGGTACAAGTGATATGGAAACATTATTTTTAAATATTTTTCCCTTTTAGTATATGATTTTGATTCTATAATGTAATCTGTGTTTATCAAGTAACTTGTTACTTTTGTTATTAAAAATTGAAAATATGTACAAAATATTTGTCTGCTCAGCATCACATTTCATAAATTGCAAAACAAGGGGCGCTGGAGACAAGCCGGTTTGAACTTTGAAATTTGATCTATCGTATATTAAAAAATGAAAATCAAAGAAAAGCCGCCGGCCTGGTTCATTTTATAGTTGGACTAGGCTTTGAGGCATTATCGAAAGCCGCCGGCCGATGTATGGACTTGGATCTTATGTTTCCTACGTCAAGATTTTAGGTACAATGATTTCTGACGCAAATAAAAAAAGGAATAATTCGTTAATACTAAGGATGTGTTTCATTTTCCGGTAGTTGTGACTTGTGAGGCTGCTGAGTAATCTGTGCGGAGTCCCCAAGGATGCGCGCCATATCACTAAAACTTTTAATACTCAAATTAAAGATTAAATTTAATTGATAAATTCATTAATAATAATTTTTTACTTTAAATATTAATTT
>JANHAO010008783.1:0-18944 GCA_026873985.1 Saraca asoca | reverse complement strand
AGGAAATTACTTCATATCCCTGGCAACATTAAATAATTGCGTGGGAATCTAGAACAAGCTATAGGAGCAAGTTAAGGAACAAAGAGCATCTTCAAAAGCATCATTAACCATAATCGACTTTTTAAAGCATGCTAACAATGTTGTGCAAAAGAGGAGAGGAATAAAAATGCTTGGAAAAAAAAAAATTGATCTAACCTGTGGCCATGGGTTGCCAGGGGCCCTAGTTTGTGGTGGTTGAGGGAGAAGTTCCAGATTTATGATGCTACAACACCCATGACGAATGGATGTTCCTATGCAATCTGTGCCGGTGTCACCTCCACCAATGACCACCACTTTCTTGTCCTTGGCAGAAATGTATTTACCATCCTGGAGATTACTATCAAGCAAGCTTTTAGTGTTTGCATGAAGGAACTCCATGGCAAAATGGATTCCCTTTAGCTCCCGTCCTTGTACAGGAAGGTCCCTACAAATATAATAAAAGTTCTCAATGAACCATCCTTCAAAAACTATTCATTTCCTTAGACAGATGATTAATTAGACTAACATTATGTGTCTCACCTTGGTTTTGTGGCTCCTACAGCTAAGACAAGAGCATCATTTTCCTCTCGAAGTCGATCAAGAGAGTATAATGGATCTTTTCCTACATTGGCATTCACCACAAAATTAACTCCCTCCTCAGCCATAAGGTTCACCCGCCGCTGAACTATATCCACCTTATCAGTTTTCATGTTGGGAACTCCATACATCATAAGTCCTCCAATCCTATCAGCTCTCTCATAGACAGTTACTGTATGACCCAATTTGTTTAGTTGATCAGCAGCAGCCAAGCCTGCAGGTCCACCTCCAACAATGGCCACCCTCTTCCTGTATCATAACAGCCAACAAAGTTTTCGGCCACAAACTCAGAAGATTGTATCTATTAGGCTGGAAAGAAAAAAAAATTAACTAAATGAAATTCAATAGAATTCTAAGAAAAAGAGCATACGCAGTTCGTTTTAGTGGAGGTCTCGGCACCATCCAACCCTCTTCAAAACCCTTGTCTATGATAGCACACTCAATGCTTTTAATAGATACAGGATTCTCAATGATACCAAGTACACAAGAACCTTCACAAGGCGCAGGGCACACCCGTCCAGTGAACTCTGGGAAGTTATTTGTCTCAAGAAGCCGATATAATGCTTCACGCCACCTATTTTGGTACACTAGCTCATTAAATTCAGGTATTTTATTTCCAAGAGGGCATCCAGAATTCTCCTGAGCATATTCCAAATAAATAAATAATTAGCATAAGTCACAATTTTGATATTAAAAAAGTCACAGGAAGTTGCAATGCACACCTGATGACAAAAAGGAGTTCCACAGTCCATGCAACGAGCTGACTGGGTCTTCAAAAGGGGGCCAGGTTTTCCTTCCTTCATCACTTCTTTCCAATCATTCATGCGAACATTAGGATCCCTGTACTGAACACCCTCACGTTCATAAGCAACAAAACCTCTATGTTTAACAGCATCAGCGACTTGACCTGGCCTCTTGGATGCTTCAGACTGTTCAACCTTCAGCACAATTTGAAGAACATTAGCCAACCAAAACCATACCAAGTCCATTCATGTTAAGAGAGGGAAATATAAATCCACTGCATCCGGCAGAGTAATGATACGATCATCTCAAGATATCTGTAAAATTAACAATACCTAGAAGCTAGAATATGAGAAAGCAAAAAGAATCCCAACCTGATAAGGTAAGCTATACTTTTTTCTTATTTTGTAGATAGAAGGTAAGCTATAGTAAAGCAATAGTTGCAAGTATTGCCATCTTTACACAATGGAAGATCAGGAGACAGATATTACAAAGTCCTAAATTATAATAGGCAATTCATCCTCCTTTTGTTACCTTGCAATGTAGCGCAATGCTAACAATGTTGTAAAGATATATTTATGTCAAGTATTCACTAAACTATTTTAGAGAAGAAAAACTGCAACAAACAGGGAACTGGTAGTTGGAAGACAAGACAAGCAAGAACCTCAAATAGCTGAAGAAAAATTTTGCACAATCTCAAAGGATTCATATTCCATCATATCAAGGAAACAAAATCCTGGAAGCATCAGCAAACAATAATACTTGGAATTACCTCACTTGGTTTCTCATTTAAAGAAGCAGCAGCAGCCATTTTCTTAAGCTCTTCAAAAGCATCTTTCTCCTCTGGTTCTCCTTCATCTTGCTCCCCTCCATCTTTAGCAGCATGCTCTAGTGCCTGTTTGGAGATTTCTTCCTTCTCTTTCATGCTTGCAAGAACTCGTTTATATTCCCTTGGGAAAACCTTAATAAATTTTGGAAGAAGATTCTCAAAGTTGGCAAGCACTTCTTTGGCCAGCAGACTATTTGTGTGACGTTGATGTTGCTGTATCAGCATTCGGAGAGTAATTACATCCTCCTCCTCTTCAACCTTATCCAGATCTACAAGCTCTTGGTTGCACCGAGAATGGAATTTTCCATCCAGATCAAGAACATAAGCAACACCACCACTCATACCAGCAGCAAAATTTCTGCCAGTTTTGCCAAGCACAACAACAGTCCCACCGGTCATGTACTCACATCCATGATCACCAACACCTTCTACAACTGCTTTAGCACCAGAATTACGCACACAGAACCTTTCAGCTGCCATCCCATTGAAATAAGCTTCACCACTTGTGGCCCCATACAGTGCAACATTGCCAATGACAATGTTTTCTTTGGGGTCAAAGTTGCTTCCCTTGGGAGGATAAACTACAATCTTGCCACCCGACAACCCCTTACCAACATAATCATTGCCATCACCTTCAAGTTCCAAAGTGATACCAGGGCAAAGGAATGCACCAAAGCTCTGGCCTGCACTGCCAGAAAATCGGATATGGATAGTGTCGGAAGGAAGACCAGCAATGTGGTACCTTTTGGTCACCTCATGGCTAAGCATGGTTCCCACAGCGCGGTTTACATTATAAATAGGGGATTCAATATACACTGGAAGACCCTTTTCTAAGGCAGCATCAGAAAGACTTATAAGCTTATTGTCTAAGGCCATATCCAATCCATGATCTTGCTTTTGCACACAGTATTGAGCAGCTTCTGGCCGCAGTTCAGCTGCAGGTCTAAGCAATAAAGATAGATCAATGTTCTCCAGTTTCTCATTGCTCTTGATTACTTCTTCATCAACTTCAAGCATATCTGAGCGGCCAACCATCTCATTAACAGTTCGGAAGCCAAGTTGTGACATAATTTCCCTCATCTCTTCTGCCACCATGAAGAAGAAATTAATAACATGCTCAGGCTCTCCAGCAAACTTCTCCCTAAGTACAGGATCCTGGGTAGCAATACCAACGGGACATGTATTCTTGTGGCATTTCCGCATCATGATGCAGCCCAAAGTAATGAGTGGAGCTGTACTGAAACCATACTCTTCTGCACCAAGCAGTGCAGCAATGGCCACATCCCTTCCAGTTTTCAGTTGCCCATCAGTCTGGAGAACTGTGCGACCACGTAGGTCATTAGCAACCAAAGTCTGGTGGGTCTCAGCCAATCCAAGTTCCCATGGGAGCCCAGCATTCTTTATACCAGTCCATCTCGATGCCCCTGTACCTCCATCATGACCTGAGATCAAGACATGGTCGGCATGCCCTTTAACAACTCCACTAGCAATAATGCCAACTCCAGCTTCAGATACTAACTTCACACTGATTCGAGCAGCAGGGTTTGCATTCTACAATTTAACGAAAACAGATTAAGCAGGCAGAACATCTCAATGAAGAAAATATGACCAAAAGAACCCTTTGAAAAGAAGAACAAGTCATATATGGACATACCTTTAAATCATGAATCAACTGGGCAAGGTCTTCAATAGAATAAATATCATGATGAGGAGGTGGACTGATAAGTCCTACCCCAGCAGTTGAATTCCTGGTGACAGCAATGTCTCCAACAACCTTGTGTCCAGGAAGTTCACCCCCTTCACCAGGCTTAGCTCCCTGCGGAAGACAATGAAAAAGTTATTACTTTAGCCCTATACAATAACTGAAAAATGTCACTTCAATTTAACCTCACCCAAGGCCACATGTAGGTATTAATTAAAGACACAAGGGCACCCAGGGATGCCTTGCAGTGACAGCATCATCTGCCATGAACATCAATTCATAAACAAGAGAATGCAGAACCTTCACTCCAACAGGAATTCAAGGGCCACAGACAAGTCAATGATATTTGAGAAATGAAAGAAAGGATGAGCACCTAAGAATTCAAATGAGTGATTTTGTCAATTACCTGGGCCATCTTTATCTGCAGTTCATCAGCATTGGTAAGGTAGTAACTCGAAACTCCAAATCTCCCACTAGCAACCTGCTTGATGGCACTCCTCTTGGGGTTCATTGAACCATCTGGAAGAGGCTCCATACGTGATGGTTGCTCACCTCCCTCACCTGTAGCATGATTTGCATGTAGTCATCAGAAAAGTACTGTGATCAGACTTCCCCACAAAAACGACAATAACAAGTATTCACCTGTGTTGGATTTTCCTCCAAGGTTATTCATGGCAATTGCCAGTGTTGTGTGTGCCTCCAAGGATATTGACCCATAACTCATAGCCCCAGTGCAAAAGCGTTTAACTATCTCACTAGCAGGCTCAACTTCATCAAGGGGAACCTTCACCGCTGCTTCTTTAAACTTCAGGAGACCCCGTAAATTGCAAGCCTTGTTCAATTCCTGAATGAGCTTAGAATACTGCTTGTAGGCAGTTATGCTGTTAGTTCTGGCAGCCTCTTGAAGCTTAGCTATAGCAAGTGGATCATTCAGGTGAATTTCACCACCTTTTCTCCAATGATAATCACCAGGATTTGGCAGTGCTAATGCTTCTGCAGTTCCAGGAGCGAAAACCCGAGAAGGAAATGCCAACTCATGCAATTGAAGTGCATCTCGAGCAAGCATCTCAAATGTTGCACCCTCAACTCGACTCGGGGTTCCAGCAAAACACCTTTCAATTACTTCTGATGAAAGACCAAGAGCTTCAAAAATTTGAGCACCTTTATAAGAGGCCAAAGTCGATATTCCCATCTTGGCGAGAACCTTCATCATTCCATAGTTGCTAGCTTTGAAGTACTTCTTGACTAGCTCTGTCTTTGAGTGGAATTCGCCATCTGCTTTGGGCGGGATCTTTCCATCTACCTGCAATCGCCAAATTGCCTCTATAGCCAAGTATGGGCATATAGCATCTGCACCAAAACCAACAAGTGTGCAGAAGTGGTGCACTTCACGTGGCTCAGCGGACTCCACAATTATGCCAACTCTTGTTCGCTCAAGTGTTTTAACTAGATGTTGATGGACAGCACCAACAGCCAGAAGGGAGCTGACAGCAACACGTTTCTTAGAGAAGGCTACAGAGTTAATGCCAGAAAAATGAATTAGATAAAAGTGGAAAGTAGATACTATCACTATGCAATAAAAGCATGACATGGTAGAAAAATACCTCTATCAGACAGCACAAGTGTGGTGTACCCCTCTTTGATTGAATTATGTGCTTCTGCACAAATCCTGTCCAAGGCTTCCTTTAATCCTCTCTTGCCACGATCCCTAGAGTAAGTTATGTCTATAACTTTACTCCGCCACCCCCTATAGTTCATCCTTTTAATGGCTTCCATTTCTTCAATAGACAAAAGGGGACCTTTTAGTGAAAGACGGTGGCACTGTTCCTCTGTGGTTTCAGTCAGATCACCTTCTGGACCAATCATACACTCCATGGAAGTGACTATTTTCTCTCGAATGGGATCGATTGGTGGGTTAGTCACTTGGGCAAACATTTGCTTGAAGTACTCAAAGGTGAGCTTTTCTCTACCAGACATGACAGCTAACGGAGTATCATTTCCCATTGATCCAAGGGCCTCTACACCATCTTTTGCCATAGGAAGTAATAACATATCCAAGGACTCAACTGTATAACTGTATCAGTAGAAAGAACGTGAGAAACAAATCAAATCTAATTACAATTACAATGGATTAAAAAGAAGTGCATAGACAGGGTTGATGTTACATACCCAAAAGCCTTCAATGGAGCCAGTAGACCATGGATTCCCATATTTTCCATATTCACGTCATCACTAGAAGCCTAGGATCCATGGAAGATGCCACAGTAAGAATTATTTAAAAGAAATCCATTAAGCATTCACATTAATTTGTACCGTATACTTACTGGCACAACTCCTGCTATGGTTGGTGGGACTCTTTCAGATTCATGAACGGAATGAATGTCTTTGAGTTCAATCTTCTGCCTTTTGAGCCACTCCCCGTAGGGCCTTGCCAATGAGTACTGTTCCTTCAATGCATCATCATTCACAACAACATGCTTCTCAAAATCCACCAGAAGCATCATACCAGGGTTTAATCTTCCTTTTCTACACACATCTTCTGGAGGGATGTCAACAACCCCAACTTCACTGGCCATTATAACTCGTCCACTGTGGGTGACATAAAAACGGCCTGGACGGAGACCATTCCTGTCCAATGTTGCCCCAAGATAGTGACCATCGGTAACTGCAATGGCATTAAATTTGTACAAATGCACAAAAACAATATTAGGAGGACATGTTGAAAAATAATATGGTAATTTTCTAGAGCCTAAGAAACTCACATGATATAAGGGCAGGCCCATCCCATGGCTCCATGAGAGCTGAAAAGTATTCATAAAATGCTTTACGCTGAGTATCCATGTTTTTGTCATTTTGCCACGCTTCAGGAATCATCATCATGACAGCTTCAGGAAGGCTCCTTCCAGACTGAACCAAAAACTCAAGGACACCATCAAAAGCTCCTGAAGTAAAAAAAACATCCCAGTCATGATACAATGGGGAAAATGCAAAAACTCTCCATGTATAATATATTCTCTGTTATAAAAAAGGAAAATCAGTTGAAAATTCACCTGAATCAGAGGAATTTGGATCCACTATTGGTAGAAGCTTATTCAACTCTTTCTCTGATAAACCAAGTTCCTTGCATTTGAATAGACCCTCACGTGCCTTCATCCTACGAATCATAAAATACAAAACATCAACTCGTATCGTTACGGTCAATAATGGCAAAGAGTAGCATCTGGCATGAATGATACACCTTCCCAAAATCAACTGGCATCAAGACTTTGCAGTTCACAGGAATATCTAGCATCCTATTAAATCAAAGCAAGGCGTAACTACATTGAACAGTATCTACTATCTGATTCATTCACTATATTTCCAACATGTATCAGGACATTACATGCTGATATATACCAGGAAATATAATATTTGTTCTTCTAGGTTCTAGATATCAGCACAACAAGACTTTATTCAAAACTAACCAGTTCACATTGCCTCTGAGTGTGTTGATTTCTCCATTATGGCCCAAAACGCGCATAGGTTGAGCACGGTCCCAGCTAGGGAAAGTATTCGTAGAAAATCGCGAGTGTATCTGCAAATGTGTTAGGCATAACAAAATGTCAGTCTGTATGATCAACTCTTATCAAATAACATAAACCAATGCGGGAAAATAAATAAACTTGATTTTCTTCAGGCACTTCAATACATATTTATATTGAAATGCCAGTACAAATTTTGGTAAATCCTATTCCATTTTCACCATAATGATTTGCCCTTCACCACTTGAATGAAAGTTTCCTCCAGACCAACTAACGACAGAAAGCATCAGCAGAAATTTCTGCAAATATGATTATCTCGATAATGAACTTTCTTACCAACTCACCCATTGCATCCAATCCAGCATCCAAATTAAGTAGTAATCAAGGAAGTGGAAGAACTTAAGAGATCATTCAAACCTCAATGCCTCAGAAGTCATTCCTCAACCTTGCATCTCTTCAGTTACTGGTTGTTCCCATGCTGTTTGTTGGAGTATAGAGTTAGTGGAGAAAGTAGACAAGTTAATGGGTAATATATTTACCAGGGCCATGTAGCTCGTAAACCTTTCATTGCCAAGGTCTGCATAATAGTAATCCTTCAATTGAGCTGGTGTTAACTGACCTTTATAAACAACAGTCCTGCACAAATTAGATAACTAGTGAGCTTGAGATCTATAATTGAGACAGTTGACATTTCACTTCTCAAACTAACGGTGTTGCCTCTTGGCAACAAACCTTGATGAAAGTGAACAGATATAGAAATCTGTAATGCCATCATTTTCAAGGTTCAAAGCAGATTTAATAGGAACCATGGACTCCTTCCTTAATATGTACATCTGCAACAATGAAACAAATACGCTTTAAACTGGAGAGAATTAATTTATTTCTTTAAAAGAACAAAAGCTTTATTCATACGTTTGGCATGAAGCAAGGGTGTTGGTTTAACTAAATATTCATATGTTTTAAAGTAAAAACAAAGTAATATACAATTCTTGCCACCCTTGTTGAACAAACGAGAAGTACCTGTCTTTCCAAATCAACCTTTGATCTAGGACTAGGAGTAACGAACACCTGCTCAATCACAGGTTCTGTCAGCAGGGCTGATTTTCCCAGTCCTGTGTTATCTGTGGGCACAGGACGCCAACCGAGAACAGCATGTCCAAGAGATTCAGCAACCTTTAAACACAACATACATGGACAAACAAGTGTCACTAGAGTATAAAATCACTATAATGGTAACAGCATTAATTTAATAATACCAAATAGTAAAAAGAACTCTTTTTAAAGATAGCCAGATTGATAACTTTGGCATTATCGCCACTAAGCAATGGCAGGGCCAAATTAATACTTTGGCCAGCTGAAAGCTTCAAAAATCAACAGGATCATTTCCTTAAACAAATCAAGTCGTTTTAGGAGAAAAGGAACTTCAGAATCAAATTTACCTTCCTAAATATATTTTTGCTTTCTTCTCTACGATTCTCTGAAGAAGGCAAGAAAAACATGCCAACAGCATATTGTCCAGGTGGAGGAAGCTCAAATCCTGCATCCTTGGTAGCCTGCGAGAAGGCGAACCCCCTATTAGCACTCAAAGCTTTATGCAATAGGTGAAAACACCAAGCCAAACCCATTAAATCAAACCTTAGAGATTAATCAATCAAAACTGCTATGAGTGGATCCATCTAGTCATTGTTTCCACTTATCAGAAGTGCATACATGAACTACTCTCAAATAAAAACAATTTTATTTAAAAATATGAGAAAAAATGAGGAAAATTATTTTAAAAATTGAAATTAATTTCGACAAATTAGCGAAAGCAATTCATTTAAAAGTGGGACAAAACTGTGTGAAAAGAGAGAAAGAAAAAGAAGATACATGCAACATCTCAGTGAGAATCAGTAATTCAATATATCCATAATGTAAAATCTACGAACTTTCAGTATATATTAAAAATAGAAAGTCAGAAAAATCAAAATATCTAGATGACATGCCTCCTTGTAAAACTCGTGAGGAAGAGCCACAAGAATTCCGGCACCATCACCGGTGTTGGCTTCACACCCACAAGCACCTCTGTGTGTCATACGCACCAACATCTCCAACGCATCTGTAACCTGTAGAAAACAACAAATAAAACCCCGTTTCCAAACACGCTCTGCAAATCCAAATACAAATTCAGCATTCACATCCAAACAAAGCTCACCGTTTTGCGACTGCTTTCACCGGATAGTTCCGCAACAAATCCAACCCCACAGGAATCCTTATCGAAAGCTGGATCGTATAGGCCAAGCGGCTTTTCTGGCACCGCAGACAATGCCGACCGAACAACAACTCGGAGCTTCGGCGACCTCCCCGGACCATCAGATTGCCAAAAGCGGAGCCTTTCGGATCCGGGCGACCTGAATGGCCGCAATCGGGTCCCAAGGAACTTACTATCAAGAGCACGCGATTTCCTTGTAGCAGAGCAACGAGTAACCCTGCTGCTGAGGCTACTGGGACGTACATTGAGCTGAGGGTTGTTTATGGAGGGAAGAACGCTCGAAGAGGGAGTTGGGAGTTGCAGGAACGAAAGCGAAGAGCTAGACATCGTTTCAGAAATTCCCAAATCTTTTTATGATTATTCAGAGATAAATTTATACTCTTTTTAGGATTGGAAAATATGGCTGTGCTTAGTAAACAATAACTCACCCAGAGAAATGATAGAATCTGGTTGATTTGTTGAAATTTTTAAACTTTTTGACACCCAGAAGAATTTTGACCTTGTTTTGATATTATTTTCCGATTTTTACAGTTGAAGAACAACAGATCTGGCGTATTATTCAGGATCCGGATACAGTCCACAGAAAATAACACAGCTTCAACGTCAAACTAAGTCGAAATAGAAAGTTGAAGGCCAGACGAAGTAGCTGACAAGCTTCAAAGGTAAGGTTGAGCTTCACCAGACTGGACAAAGCAGAAAACTTCAATGGCAGCGAGATAGAAAAAGAAAGGAAGAGAGAGAGAGAAAGAGAGTAGCGCCGCCCTCAAGCCTCCAGTCCTGGCAGGTCTGAGTATGATTTTATAGAGAGAAATGAGAAAAAGAAAAGTGGAAAAAAAAAAAAGGGTGGGAAGCAACAACCACGGATGGAAAAGGTAGTTGCTGCCTGAAATTACCGAACAAACCTTGGCTGTTTGCCACGTGTGAGTGAAGCTATGCGGCACGCGACAGCCGCTCCGGGTGGATTCCATGTACAAATCCTCATTTTCAGGGTCTTTGTCAACTCAAAGCCTGTCGCTCTATCAGGTTCGGATATGATACGAACCTATTTTCTATTCACCTTACGTTGAAAATGGAATCTTCAGAAGCGAGTCCATTAACTTAAATAAAGGGAAAAAAAGATTAACCTAAATTAATCAGGCTTTATTTTTTTATTTTAGTATTACATCACCAACTTCTTAGTTAGTTCATTTTTTAAAAAGATAAAAAATAAAAAGCTCACTTTTTTGTATAGAAATGAAAATTTATCTATCAATTAATAAAAAAAAGTTAAATTCCACTATAACTTTTTAAATAATTAATATTATTTAAAGAGAAGAATAGATTCAAAAATTATATATAATTACGTAATAGTATTAAGGATCTACCTTTGAAATTCAGTTGATACCTAATAATATTAAATTAATTTTTTAGATTGAACAAATCCAAATCATCATCATCATCATCTTAAGCAAATTATTATAAAATAACAAGATATATTTAAAATAAAGTAGGATAAATCACAGCATGCAATATGAAATCATAAATCTTAGGTTCAAAATTTGTAGGAAGTTATATAAAGATTAAAATTCTTCTTCTTTTGATAAACTCAGCATATATTAACTTACATTGAGTGGCTTCAAAAGTGAAATATTGACAAGGGGAAGACTTTCATACCCAGATGTTTTTTTGGGACAAAAACATTGTAATTTAAATTTTTAAAAAATTGTGCTATTTATTTCAAAATATTAGTCTCATTGTCGTTTAATACTTATTTACTAATTTATAATATTCACTTAATTAAAATTAATAATTTTAAAAATTCCCATACTACATAATTTATTTGATTATTTGACACAATTAATTGTTATCTTAATTTTTCAATCTAATCAAATTAATAATGATCATAATTCTTCAATCCAATCAAATAATTAATTAATTAATATCAATTATAATTTCTAAAATGAATTACAGAGAAATTCAAATAATAATAATTGTTCAAGAATTTTCTATTTCTTATTAATAAACTTTATATTTCAGATAATTTGATAAGTCTAAATTCTAAATAAATTTTACAATAACACAAAAAAATATTTCTTTTTCATGCATAATTGATATAAACATTAATATTTCATTATAATTATAAAGAATATAAATTCATTATAATTAAATATAATTAATATTTTATTTTATAAACATGTGTAAATTATTTAATTACCATATAATTGAAATAAATTAATTACAATAAGTTTACATAGATCACATCATGAAAATATTAATTTTCTGTTTATAAATAAATATGAATTTTATTATAATTGTAAAATAAATAAAATTCATTTTTATGCTATAAATATATTTAAATTACTTAATAATTAAATAATTAATTTAAAATAATTACAAATCATTTATGTTGATTAATTGAGTGAGATAAATAAAAAATAATGATTCGATATGATTTTAAACAGTTAAAATAAAAAATAGAATTTGATAAAAAGTTAACACGATATTATTTTAAATGATTTATGTAATTGAATAAATGAGTGAGGCTTTCCTTAATTTTTTTTTTAAATTGTGAAACATTTAATATTAAATTTTAAAAGGTTTAAAAACTTGTATATAATATTGTCAAGAACTTAAATCAAACTATTAATTTACTAAATGATTTATCTAATTATCTACTATTATTTAAATGTTTGAAGGTGTAATTATCTAATACAATTAATAATATAATGAAATTTTAGTTTATATATTAATCTCATTTTTTATATACATTCATCATCTTTTTTTATTTAAATCTATATTTACCTCTCTTTGTCACAGAAAATAAGAAAAATGAATATATATATATATATTATCAAAAATAAAAAATAAGAATAATTAAACTATACTTGGAAGTGATTGGGATTTATACTTAATTATAAGGAAAGCATTATGACTAGTTGTTCTGTGAGGGTATATTTGAGAAGAAAATATGTGTGGTTAGGTGAGCCACTACCACGAAATGTGACGCTATGAATGACGAAAAGCTGAGTAGCTTAGAAAAGGAAATTGCTTATATTTTGGTATATATGGCCAACGATTTAAGTGAAGATCAAATCAAACACCTTCTCTGCTGCAGCCAACAGTCATTCTATCTCTCCCATTATTATATTTTGGAAACTGCAAGTTAAAACTGAGTTATATAAATTTACTCAATTTCTTTTACCCAATATTATATTAGAATTTAATTGATTTAAATTTAAATTTATAAATAATTTCATATATAAAATCAAATTTCAAATGAAAAAGAGAAATAAATATAGAATTTTTTATATTAAAATGATGAATTCTAAAAAAGGTTGTAGACATTAGAATAATATATTGGGTATTTGTCTCTTTAAAATTTAAAAAATTAATAAATAAAAATCAGAAATTCAGATCCTAAATTTATCTCTGCTTTCTGGTGTGTGCTGAATCTTTTTTCTTGTAAAATCTGCAAATGTTTTAACCTTTTGTTATTTTTAAAAAATTAAGATATGTTATATAAACTATGTTGCCGAAGTTATAATAGTTCCATGATTTAAAAAAAAAATGTATAAAGTCTGCATACAATTTACATAAAACTCTCAAAATTCAAAATATTATTAACAGAATAATGTAAAATTTAAGAGTATTTTTTTTCTTTAATAAGGGGTTATAAGTAGATTGGGAATAAGTGCGAGCACCTTTTTGCAAAGAAATGTGGCATAAGGACTGCATCTGATTGAAGGATTGAAACATGGAACTTAACTCCGACAAAAAAATGGAGTAAGGAAGAAAAAGGAGCACAGAGAAAGAGAGAGTGACACGAAACGAGTGGGGCCCAACCTCAGCGTTGACCTTTCGTAAGACTGTGCCTACTAATGATGCCAACTTCCGTTTGGTCCTTTGGGTGAAAGATTGAACAAATTTTCCATACTCATGAGGTGTAATATTCATAATTTTAAATTTTAATAAACTTTATATAACATAGAAAAAATGCAAAATACTCTGAAATTTTATTAATAAAATTTAGCTTTAACCGATTAGATTTTATCTTACCAACTTTAAAAGTTTAGAAGTTAAAATTTTAAATTATATAAAATTTAAAATTAATATTTATCGTTCATTTAATTATTTGTTTATTAAATTATGAAAAAAAAAATTATAATATTTTTAATTAAAAATTATAATATTATTATATGATAGTTTATTGTGCTATTTTTTCACTTAAAACTTATTTTCAAGTATTTAATTAAAATTTTATATAATTAATTTAATTTTTATTAATTATATAATATGAAAATTATGTAAAAAATAATGTGATAAATTAACATATAATAATATTATAATTTTATTTTAAAATATTTATGAAGAATAAAATAATTTAATAAAATAATTAATTAAGTGATTACAAATATTAATTCTAAGTCTTATATAGTTTAAAATTTTTATTTTTTAAGGTTGTTTGGAGTAGAATTTAATTATCCCAAATATGAAGGGGCTATTTAATTAAACTTTTTTTGCGTTTTCGATTTTAGAAATGAATGAATGAGGATCCAAAAATGTCATGATCTATGGATGGCTCAGCTAGCTATTGTCACTTACTTATAATTCAAATTACTATGTCGTCCAACACCATAGACAATGACTTGATGTTTAAACGATCTTCTGGTTCTGTCATCTTTTGTCTATTCATCCAATTTAAATCATTTTTCAAAAAAATTAAAATTAAAATAAAATAAATTATTTCACTCTAAAATCAAAGTTGACTTCTTTGAAAGTTTTTGTTGATTTTATTGACACCAGGACATCAAAATTTAATAATTGAATCAATCCAAAAGTTATCTTATTTGGGTATTTATCTCTTCATCTACAATCACATACTCACATATCAGAAATTTCACTAATCTTCTATTTTGTTGTCATTATGTGGAAAAGTCATGGTTATCTAAAAATTTGACAATAATGGTTCATCTGGATAATGACCTGATTAGATATAATTTAAAAATAGAATAATAAATTATTAGGGGTGCTAAATAAAACGTCGGTCTGCGGGCCTTGTGGATCGATCCGCATTTTTTTGTAAACTGGGTCAAGCAAAACTTGGTCCGTTTAAATACGGGCCTAAACGGACCTAGCCCGTTTAGGCCCGCATTTATGCAGGCCGGCTAATTTAGCAATAAAATAGCTTAAAGTCCGCAGATTATGAGGACTGGACCAGGTAAAAATTGGTTCACTTAAATGCGGGCCTAAACGAACTTGGTCCGTTTAGGCCCGCATCCGCGCGGACTAAGTCCGGTCCGTTTAGCATCCCTATAAATTATACCCAGTATTTTAATTATTATACCCAGTATTTTAAAAATAGAATCGAACAAAATAATAAATTAAAAAAATTATCAAATCATAATTTAATTAGTTAAAATAATTAAATTATATGATATTATAAATATAAATTTGTATAAATTTATTAAAAAATAAATAATAGATCATTTATATTATAAGTATGAGTTCATGTTTTATACAAAAATAAAAATTAAAAGAAATTAAGTAAATTAATGAGTTTTAGTTAATTAAATGTTAAACTGCTTCTTTTTTTTTATAAATTTTTTATTACATAAAAGTTTATTAGACTTATTCAATTTAAAAAAATTTTAAAAAAAAAAATCTGATCATTTTTCTAATTGTTGCCCGTGAGTATCAATTTAATTGCTAAAATAATTTTTTAAATCAACTTGAATTTAAACACATAATGATTAGCAGTCAACCTTTCAGACCGTCTAATTCGATCTAATTTTTAAAATAATAATTATATATTTTAGAAAAATAAATTAGTTTTTTTTATCGTTGACAATTTACAGCATTGCAAATAGTTACCTAATGCTCGCCAAAGATATATAATTCTTTGTTATTGCATAGGTAGCTAAAAATTATTTTTAATTTTGAATTTTTTTTATATAAAGATAGCGCCTAAGAGATTAAGAGTGTGTTTGGTATCAGCTATATTTTTTTATTCCTGAAAAAGTGATGTGGGAATAAAAGTTTCCTATGTTTAATACAAGAGATAAAAAATCATTTCTAGATATAAAAGATGTTCAGAACTAAAATTTGTGAATAAAAGTTAAAAATTTTATTCCTATCTGTAAGGGTGGGAAAGAAATATTCCCAGACATAAAAGATTCCCAGAAATAAAATATTTTTAAAAATAAAATATTTTATGAACCAAACAAATCCTAAGAAATTACATCAGAATCTAAAATAACATTTCATGAACCAAACAAATCCTAAGAAATTACGTAAGAATCTAAAATGATACAGAGATGAGGGAAAAAATTGGAAGTATGGGAAAATTTTCATTAATAAAACCATGCAACCAATGACTAGAGCTATCCAGCATTCTCCTTTCCGTGGTCAGATGTTTAAATTTAATTTATTATTAGCGTAAATTTTTTTATATTATTAATAAATAGAAAAATATCACATTTAAAAAAATAATAATTAAGAGTTATTAATAGTAAAAAAAATTAATAATTTTTTAATATCTTTAAGGATAAACTATGAAGAATTATATCCTGAGAATTTTGAATATTTTTGTTGTAATTTTTTTATTTTGTATTGAAATTAAAAATGAATCAAATAGATAAACACTAATTCGATGCAAAATAAATATATTATAATAAAAATATTCATTTTCTTGAAAGATATAGAAGAACTCTTCGTAAAAATATTTTTTAAAAAAGAAAATCAATGAACAATAATGATGAGAAAGGTCAAAAGTGTGAGGGTAGGGTAATGAGTCGTCCACATACCACCTAATCAACTCATTTTCAATAAAAATATGACAAAAAAATTAGTCTCACAACTTAGCATAAGAATTATTCTTATTCTACCTTTGAAAATAAAAAATATAAAAAAATTAATATATTTTGATTTGGATTCATAAATAAATTTAAATTTAAATTTAAATTTACCCTTAAATAAATAAAATTCTCTTTGAAAGATTATGAATAGTTCTAAATTGAAATTCAATTTTAAATAAACAGATTTTTTGTTGAAAGATTCATTCAAACCTTTTTTTTTTTTTTTAAAGATCCGACATATGGGAATTGATTGATCATGGGACTAGCATTTCTCAAGAAATGGAGGTAGGTCCCATCAAGATCAGGAATCCTGTGAAAAGGCAAAAACACATCGTATGGCAGCAATGGCTTTAGCCTCATATATTTATATTAGCAGCAAGGCTGCATGAGTTTGACAGTAACTATACGTCCCAGCACCCTACCCACCCACTCATTGCGCACAAATATTCCGATATCACATGTGTTTTTATATATTTTATAATAATTTTTATATATTAAAAATTGTATTTTAGACATTAAAAATTATATATATCTTATTGTTATAAAATAAAAATAAAGAGACACTTCTAAGAGAATCCACCCTTTCATTTTTAATTGTGTTGTGTGGTCCTTCCTTCTTTCTTCCCCTTCCCGCCTTTGTGCACATCATTCATCGTGACGGTACCTTGCTCTCTTTCACGAGACATTCTATGGTGTCTTGAATGAAAATTTGATCTTCTTCATTTTGTTTAATTTACTGCCAAAAGAGAAATAAAAATAATTAAAAGATTAATTAAAGATAATTTTCAATAGAGTTTTAAACATCAATTGCTTAATTAATATATAACAAAAGAAGTGTTTAGGTTTATATAAATAATATGTATCAGATTAATAAAATTCTTATTAATATTATCAATATAATACGAATACGTGATAATACTCCATTCACTTCAAAATACATTAAATGATATATTTAACATTCTTAAATATCATTATATTGTATTGAGTAATATAGTCCAATTATCTCACACTAACTTTTCCCCACATTACCAACTTTAGCATAAAGTCGGAGGGAGTCTGCATAATTGAGTCCAAGAAGCTTTCCGAAACAACCAGGGGTCGGTAGAAAAGTAATACTAACAACAAAAAATCACAATCTAAAATCTGCAAACTTTAGGGCCCCACATGACGTGACTCTAGGTCAAGTCAATATCTAAAGCATATGGCATTTTAGTAATATGAATGAAATGTATCAGAGTCATCTTTATTATCATTTACCTTCCTAATTTGCATTCTTCCATATTTATAATTAAATCATAATATAAATTTAATGAATAAAAATTTATAAATATAAAATATATATTTAAAAAATTAATAATAAAAATATTTAATCTCTTAAAAATAAAATTCTCCATAGAATTATAATATTTTTAATTTTATTATTGATGTGGTCGTCTTATCTTTCTCTCCCTCAAGCCTTCATATACCTGCCCCATAGCCATCATAATTCATAGAAGTCTTGGCATTTGGAAGAATTTTATTGTGTTGGTATTACTTTGTTTTATTGTATCAATAAGAGTAACAAATTATTTTTTTCTAACAATGAAAAAGAGAAAAAATATAAAATATTTTATGTAAAACGGAAATTAATAATTTGTATAAAAATTTATTAAAATTATTTTAAATTTTTATGCAAAACTATATGCCATGATTAATATTAGTATTATGAGATTTTATATCATAGTATTCATTTTTTTATATAATTAATTGGATATTTTAAGAATAAGCATTATTAACTTAATTAAGTGGCCTGACAAATCAGCTTGGACCCATGGGGAGACACATCATTAAGAAAGGGTAAAGACAAATATTTGTCGGCTTATGGCCTAAGGCAATTGTGATGTTACCCTCATGGCCACCAAATAATATTAATTAAATTGGCATGCGAGGCACAACTAATCTATCCCCCCACTACCTGGCCACCAAAAGGGTATCGATCAGATCTTTTTAATAATCAAATTAGTCAAAACTTTAATAAATATGTTGAAATTAAAAATAAATTAACATTTAAAAGAAAAGTGCACAAAATTGTGTATAACATTTTTTTAAAAAGAAAAATTTTGAGCACACAATAGAAAAATTGGGATGGTTTTGCAAATAAATTTATCATTGTATGATGATGATTTGAGAGTGATTAGTTTCTGTAATTAACACAAAAATTGTTTTGAAAGATTAAAAAAAAAATCAACAGTATATTTGTGGTTATTATTTTCTTAATTATTGGCGTGATTATTAATCATAAAGTAGAGGGAACATCATAATCATAAAACTCCATATTAGATTCTAGTGGTTCCTTATATGGACAAGCCTCTTATGTTTCTTTCTACGCACATCTGAATCTATTTTTACCAACAATTAATAATACATCTTGATGATGATTAAGGTACCAACAATTAATAATGCATCTTAATGA